>JAOTIZ010000005.1:2307837-2329766 GCA_027123425.1 Erythroxylum panamense
AACATATAAAAAAGTCAAATAATATTATATAAATCTAAAAATAAAAGTAAAGATGTGGTTGCTGGTATTTTGGAAATTATGTTTAAAAACATAAAGGTAAATAAGAATAAAAATTAGGCTCATTAATTGATTTGAAAAATATATCTAAAAAAGTATTTTTTGGAAAAGCTTCAAATTTGAGATTTTCAAAAAGTTATATTTTAGCTTCCAAAAAAGTCATTTCTGTGAAAAAAAAATACTTTTGAATTTTACAGTTAAACGCTCATTTTTTTAAAAAACAACCTTTGTGGTAAAAAAAAAAAGCTTAGTCACCCTCTAAAAATTGAAATAAATGAACACTAAATAACCTAATCCGAATTTATCTATTATAGTCCCTACTTTAACATATATTATTTCAATTGAGTTCTTGTTTGAATGATCAATTAGTTCTCAACATTTGAACCCGTGCTTGGTCCGATCTGCCACAACCCACCCCAAGATCAACGGGTTAGGCCTGAGTTGACTAAGCTTTACGTTTATTTTTTGCAAAAAAGTCAGGCCTCACGTGTTTAAGCTGCCCAAGTCTAATCTAATATGAAGATTTGGACATAATTTGTCAAGCCTACGCTGATTTAGCCCAATTCGGGCCAAGTCCAGATCCTCTGTTCAATATTATAGTGTCTTATTGTGTCTAATGAATCTCAGTCATTTATTTATATGAGTCTCATGTAGGTCCCGCGTGGACCCCGCGTGGTCCTGCAAAATAAATGGTTGAGATTTAATAAGACAAGTAATATTAGACAGAGGATCTTGTCCCATCCGGGCCATTGAATCTTTAATTTGTCAATCAATTTTTAAATTATATAAACATATATAACATCCAATTCATTAAAATAACAACAAGATCCATAGGATCGTGTGTCAATGTAACACAATATGAAACAAAATCCAACCAAACCAACTTCAATATGACTCTTTGCCTTGTCTTCATTAAGACAGTCTTCCACTATTTCTAACCCTTGTCTGAACTTCAAACAAGCCAATCTCCATATCTATAGCGGTCTCTTAGTGAAGAAGACAAATTAGTATTAAACATACTTTGCACGTACGTACCCTAAAATTCTGCAGAATCCATGTTCATGGAACTCTGTGCATGAAATTTCCCCGCAAATCCCTCAGTTTTCGAACCTGACCATGTTCGTGAATCGTTCCTCTCGCTTGCTTCAGAATCAAATCTCTCTCACTATAAATATACTTTGCATTTTCAGTTGCAGTCAATCTCAAGCTCTCGAGTGAGCTTCTTCTTTTTTTCTTTTTTGTTGTTGTTATCTTTTATACACCACGAACATGGCAGAATTCAAGCTCCAAGTGCATAACAGCAACTCTAGACTACTCAAAGCACCTTCGAAGAAAAAGGGTTACAGTGGATTCACCAACAAGTGTGCGTGCTTGGTTAAGGAGCAACGAGCTCGTATCTACATCTTGCGTCGATGTGCCACTCTTCTCATTTGTTGGCACATTCATGGCGATGACTAGACATTGCATCAAGAGTCTCCAATGGTTAGTGTAATAAGGAGGTCTTAGTCTCTGAAGCTGAAGCTGGAAGCCTGCAAAGTTTATATATGCTGTGTTGGGTTTTGTGAGCTGAGCCTGAGGGTGTAGCTTGTGATTATCCATTTTCTTTGGTTCTTCGATGTCTGCAACTCCATCTTTTTACCTGGTTTTAGAGTAATATGTCAGGTTTTGTGGAGGCAGATTCAGGGCTACACTTCAGATATGCTTGATTTTTTCAGCAACCATGCATGACTATGTATGTGAAAGTTCTTCCTTTCCATGCAACTTTTGATCTTATGCTTAATCAGATTGCAGCTTACTCGGATGAGGCTTTCAGATCAGATGCGTACTGTTTGTCTGTCTTTTTCTTTTGAGTTTGTCAATGTCCCAGTTTCTGCAGTGGAGAATAAATCTGGATTTAACAATTCATCCATCGATTAATTTTTATGATTGTACATAGGCCGGACTTCTGGATGGGCTTCGGACTGGGCTCGAGCTTGGGCTGCCAAGGTTTGGGTTCGAGCTTGGGCTACCTAGGTTCGGTTCAGTATGAGGCCCGACAATTATGCAAAAATAATGTCATTTTTAATTTTAATTAAAAAAATTAAAAAATTAGGTCAAGCCATGTTGAACCAAGTCATACTCGAATTTAGGCTTGGGCCCTATCAGCTCTCGTGTCAAACTGAACCAGGGCAAATTCAAGTTTTTGTCATGATTAAACTAAATTTGAAACTATAATTATAATATTCTTTATTAATTATTCAATTATTATACAATTTTGTAAACATTTTTTCACTAAAATATAACAAATTAATTAAGGTTTCTCATTTGATTATTAATAAAAAATTAACACAAAGGATATTATAAATATTTAAAATTATAATTGTTGTTATTATTTCTAGATTGATTTAAATGATTATCTATTCAAATAGTTATACTATACTAATGTCATCAATTTAGAAAAAATTAGATTTATTGAGAAAATTTTAAATAGTTAAAAATGTCACAATCAATGAAATAGCAAAGAATAATTTAGAAGTTAAATTATGCAGAAAATCATTAAGTATGACCTATTTTTTAATAGTAAACATAATCTTAACTACCTAAATTAAATGGAAAAAGAGGATAACTATATAATACTTCATAATTTAAATGAAAAGTTTAGAAAAATATCAGTCTGAAATCAACAAGTTAAATTTGATTTATTCAAATTCAGATGCAAATATTCATTCATAAACGATTTCAAGTTTAGATTTAAATTTAACTCAATTAAACTCGAATTTAACCTAACTAAACATAAAGTCAATATATAAATTTTGTTTTAACCATATTCGTACTTAACTACTTCAAGTTGGACCAATTTGAACTCAAGTTTAAGTTTAATGAAATATTTTGAGCCCGACTAATAACAACAAATTAATTGGACTAGAGTAACCTTGGCAAAACTTGCTCAACTTGACCTAACTCGACATGGTTAGGTTTGCACAGTCTAAAGTCAACATGTTTGACCTAAGTTGACTTGATATTTACAAGACTTAAGGGGATGTTTGGTTCACTTGAGGCAATGGTGATAAAAATGAAAATGAATATCGTAAGAAATAAGAATGGATATAATCATTATAATTATAATGATTAGTTAAGAAAAATGAATAATTACTATTACTATTAATAGTAGTTATTGATGTGAGCAGAGCTATAAATCACCATGATGGAGGCGTATCAGAGGGAGCTCAAGGAAGAGAACTAGCTATGCCAGCTGAGCTCATGACTAGAACTAGGACCAAAAGGCTTAAGGAGGCCTTATATGCACATGTGGACTAACTTATAGAGATTCTGGAGCTAGCCAAGCTTATTGGAGGAGAGCTAATTGGATCGCAGCTCAAATTGATCCACTTATCTCATCTCTTTGGAGCGGATTCACTTGGGACTTGAAAATTATTGTGTTGGGCTATTCTTGTTATTTGAAGCCCAAGAGGAGACGTGCTTATGATCATACTTGACACCTCAATGAGAATAGACCTTTAGGCACATGCTTATGATCTATTTTGGACTTATTAATATTTTGGACTTCCATGTATTTCAAGCTCAAGTCTTATAGCATTAAATCTAGGTATAAATACTTATGTTTTAGAGTTTTGGAAGACAACTTTTGATCATATTATTTTCTTGTGTGTTGCCGGCCATATTGAGAGGATAAACCCCTCTTATTCTTTTCAACTTAAGAATTAAACATCACTTATTAACCAAATTAGATTGTGGCGTGATTTTGATGCTAAACAACTTTCTTGGTTTGTTCTTTACCCGTTAACTAGGTTGCTCAAAACAAATTCCTTGTAAGGTCTAGTAAGTAAATTTGAATATGTATTGGATTTTAATTTTAATTAATTCGAATCTATCCTCTTCTTGTTTCTTTGAATTCAAACTTTTCAATCCTTTAATTCCGTGGTTTTCTATCAAAGTCGACACTTTTATTATCACATCAAGGAGTTTCGAACAATTCCTCTTTGCTCCTTTCGTGTGTGTGCGCTAGTTGTTTTGTTAAAAATATTGATAAATAAGAATTTGTAAAATTTTTGTTTTACATCAAATTTTAATGTATTCTAATTAATCATATTTAATATTAATCATATTTTATTAATTATATTTAACTAATTATATTGTTTTGCTAAAAAAGAAAAAAGAACAAAACTTGTCACGACTCGTGATATTCCTCTCACGGGCATGACAGCGATCTGTCACGCCCATAACACTTACGCGTATACAGAAATGACTTTAATTCTTCTCATATTCAAAGGGTATAGAGTAATCTCTAAAATTTGGATATAAAAATACTATTCATGTAATGATAATATATAATTACCCAATTGTTTTTCGTTCCTTACTCATTGATATCTTTCCAAACTCATTAACCAAGCATCCCTTATGATCAAACTCATCTTTTAAAAAATTAAAAGCATATATTTAATTAGGCCCAGTTTAAAGCTTAAAGTCTACCCAATTTGTTGCCATTACTAAACTCAAGTTGAAATGACTCAAAACTATCAAATTAAATCAAATTTGACTAGGTTCGAGCTTACAATCTTCGAGTTTAAAAAATTTTGTAATCCAACCCGAACCAACCTATTATCAATAATTACATAAAATTAATCATTCATAGGCCGACTAAGTTGGTCAAAACACTTAAACAAATTTAGATTGAGAATTGATAATGGATCTATCGCTTTCACATTTGCCATTGTCATTTTCTGTATAAAAGACACTTCTCCACCATTGTTATCAAATTATATCACTTGATGTTTATATATATAAAAGTAAAAGTCAAAATGTTAGAACAACGTACCTGTAATCTACTTAACTAGTTTGGTGGAGAATAGGGGTAGCGACCAACTTAGTCTTTTGACAGATTCATTATGTATAAAAATATGTATATATAATATGTTTCACGTGGTCCACGTAGGGACACAGCTAAGAACAATCGTTGTATGATGAAATGTTACTTTCCGTTCTTCTTGGAGGGAACAGTTGAGTGGAGGGAGTGACCGTTAGGTTTGAAGGGCAAGTTTTGAATGGTAGTTGACGGTGGGTAACGACCATTCTGGGTTTTGAACTCTTGTTTAGTGCTGTGAACATGTTTGGTCGTGGTTTAGGGTTTAAAGGTTGTAGTGGAACGTATATAACACATGTTGGACATGGAGGACTAGGAAGCTTCTTCTTCTTCTTCCTCACACCATTTTGGGAACACTCACATGAGCCTGGAGGGTCTCGCATTCATCACTCAGAACTAGTGTTTTCTCAGATCGTTTTCTTCTCAGTTTCTCCATAGTTTAAGAGTATGTACTAGGAAGGAGCTTCTTTTTCCTTACTGTTTCTAGTGCTGCAAACATGATTCATTCCCCAAGTTGATGATTTGATTGTTTTGTCTTGTTTTGGGATGTCAATTTTGCTGTTTATCAGTTTAGCAGTTTATGATTCTTTATTCGTTTTTCACTTTTAAGTAGTTGCCAGTGGAAGCTGTAGAGTTTAGTGAACTTTGAGAAACGTTAATGAAGTCTCCATGTGATGCATGTTATTTGACATTGAAATGAGATCTGAACTTCGCAGAAAGACTATCAGAACTAGCAATAAGATGACAATGATTGGTTACAGTCTAGAGTCATTTCTAATTGATTTGGAATTGTATCTGATACAAACTTGACAGAAACATGTTGGAGTGTTAGAATTGTAAACCTGATTCATCCTGTTACACCTAATTCCAGGTTCTGAGGAGGCTTGAATCATGGCTGAAGAACTGGAAAAGCCACTGTTGGATCCTGAGAACTTCAACCGAGAAGGAATCGACTTGGTGAGTTGCGGATTGAATGTGTGAAGATGTATCAGAAATGTCGGAATACATTTCATTGCAGCTCATTCTCTCTGAAATTGATTTCACAGGAACGGCTGCCATTGGAGGAAGTCTTTGAACAGCTCAGAACATCAAGACAAGGACTCTCGTCTGAAGATGCTGAAGCTCGAATCAAGATTTTTGGTCCAAATATGTTGGAAGAGAAGCCTGTAAGCACCTTTTCCCACTATCTTCTTGCCAAATTAACTGAATCAAGCTTTACATCTAGCAGAAGATGCAATCAGGACCATCACAGATTTCAACTGAATTCTAAATCCACCTGTTCTTACAATTCAATTGAACTGCACTTAACCACTGTCTTTTTGCAGGAAAACAAGTTCTTGAAGTTCCTGAGTTTCATGTGGAATCCATTATCATGGGTTATGGAAGCTGCAGCAGTAATGGCAATAGTCCTTGCCAATGGTGGAGTATGTACTTGCTCTTCTTAGACGATTATTTCAATGAGTTCTTTTTCGGTTCATCAAACATTAATCCAAACCATAAAAATCTCCAATTTGGCATGAATTTTTCAGGGAGAAGGACCAGATTGGCAGGATTTTGTGGGGATCATTTGCTTGCTAGTAATCAACTCAACCATCAGTTTCATAGAAGAAAACAATGCAGGGAATGCTGCAGCTGCACTTATGGCCCGTTTAGCTCCCAAAACAAAGGTATGTGCTTAGCTTTTCAAAATTCTCTGTTGCGAAAGGACAGCACTTTTGCCTTTTCATTTTCAGAGTCTCCATTGTTTACTTCCTTGCATATGTGTTTGAACCTTTCTCAGATTTGATTGATTGATGCAAATTCATCCGAGTTTTGAACTAGTTAATTCTGAAATTTTAACTGATCATCTGGGAATGCAGGTGCTGAGAGATGGGCAGTGGCAAGAAAAAGATGCATCCATTTTGGTTCCTGGAGATATCATTAGCATTAAGCTCGGTGATATCATCCCTGCAGATGCTAGACTACTTGAAGGAGATCCACTCAAAGTTGATCAGGCAATTTCTTCTTACTTGTTCCTGTCAGTTGCTCACTTGTATACAATCCCAGAATGATGGAATCACAAAGAAGAAAATTTTCCTTTTTTCCGTTGCAGTCAGCTCTTACTGGAGAGTCTCTTCCTGTCACCAAGAGGACAGGTGATGAAGTTTTTTCTGGCTCAACATGTAAGCAGGGAGAAATTGAGGCTCTTGTAATAGCCACTGGAGTTCACTCCTTCTTTGGAAAAGCTGCACATCTAGTTGATTCAACTGAAGTTGTTGGGCATTTCCAGCAGGTAACAAAAGCTTTCCCAACACCCCAGTCTTCTATGGATGCACTTGAAACAATCTTTTGTTTTCTCGTTTGTTGTTCCTGGAATTAACTTGATACTAGAAATCTGTACTAAAATCACTAGAGCAAGAAAAAGTAAATAATCTGCTAGTTTGAAGTGACGTGGTTACTATGATCTTGTGACAGGTCCTTACCGCCATTGGAAACTTCTGCATTTGCTCTATAGCCATAGGAATGATCCTAGAGATCATCGTCATGTTCCCAATACAGCATCGGTCATACAGGGATGGTATCAACAACCTCCTTGTTCTCTTGATTGGTGGAATTCCCATAGCTATGCCTACAGTATTGTCTGTTACGCTTGCTATAGGTTCTCATAGACTCTCTCAACAGGTGCAAATCTTAGAAACCACAAGCATAAAACAATTTGTAAAACTATTGAAACTTAAAACAGATTCTGTTTTTTCTTTTCAGGGTGCAATCACAAAAAGGATGACTGCCATTGAAGAAATGGCAGGAATGGATGTACTCTGCAGTGATAAAACCGGAACACTTACCCTGAACCGTCTCACGGTTGATCGCAATCTTATCGAGGTAGAAGACTAACTATATTGCAATGCTGTGCTCTTGAATATCTACTGAACACAGATTGTTATGTATGACAGAAGTTACTGTATTCCAAAAATCCCTATATATCTGATTATACTGTAACATAATCTGAAAAGTCACAGTACATGATCTGCAGGTTTTTAACAATGAAATGGATAGAGAAATGATTGTCTTGCTTGCGGCAAGAGCATCTAGGTTAGAGAATCAGGATGCTATTGATGCAGCCATTGTTAACATGCTTGCTGATCCAAAGGAGGTAGAGACAGAAATGAGCATTCAGTCAATATTCTTTCCTTCAACTGAAATATTATGTCAAGACCAATTTTACATTTATGTCTACAGGCACGAGCAAACATCAAAGAAGTCCACTTTTTACCATTCAATCCTGTAGACAAACGTACTGCGATCACATATATCGATTCTGACGGTAACTGGTACCGTGCCAGCAAAGGAGCTCCTGAACAGGTGTCTACTTGTTCAATCTTCAATTTTTCACATCATACTTATAATATATTTGAGAACAGAAGTTATCAGATATATTTCTGTTCTCCACTTGCATTTATTTTCTTCTAAGAATGCTTCTATTTTCATTATTTTGTTGCAATTTATGAGGATTCTGTCTGCAACTGAAGATGATGGTTAAACTATTATCTTAAGAGGCCTGAAATTATTATCAGGACAGTTAACTAGTCTCAATATTGACTTACTGATATATGGCTGAGCATGTAGCTAATTGAACTTTCAAAACTTTGATTCTTTTGTCTATAATGCCAGATTCTAAATTTGTGCCAAGAGAGAAATGAAATAGCAGCGAAAGTGCACAGCATCATTGACAAATTTGCAGAAAGGGGCTTACGATCTCTTGGAGTTGCTATTCAGGTATAGAGCTTGTGTCATTCTTCCTGGCTGGATTTTCCTGTACATAATTGTTGGAATATGATTACACCAGACTGATTTGAGCTTTATTTAGCAAAAGAAATAAGATACCTTTTTTATTTTCTTATGAACCCATTGAACTACTTGTAGGAAGTACCTGAGAAAAGCAAGGATAGTCCAGGAAGTCCTTGGAAATTTTGTGGACTGCTGCCTTTGTTTGATCCTCCAAGGCACGACAGTGCTGAGACAATCCGTCGAGCACTTAATCTCGGAGTATGCGTTAAGATGATTACAGGTAGATGCAAGTTTTGTTGATTTGTCTAAATCTTTCGGTTGTTAATAATCTGTTTGTACTATTGTTAGAGAAGTGCAATATGAGATTTATTGACATTTTTCTTGAGAAATTTTCGTGAATCATTGGTTTTTAAAAAAGTGTATCAGAAAAGCAGCCAGCGTAGCTGCTTATCAGATTGCAGATATCTTTCTTAATGCCTCTTTGAGTACCTCCTGCAGACATATCAGTTTAGAAACTAACACCATCAATATGCTAATAGGTGATCAACTGGCAATTGCGAAGGAGACTGGAAGACGACTTGGCATGGGGACAAACATGTACCCCTCTTCATCATTGTTAGGCCGTGATAAGGATGAAAATGAAGCTCTTCCAGTGGATGAGCTCATTGAAAAAGCAGATGGCTTTGCTGGTGTTTTCCCTGGTACTTGTGCTGGAAACTAATATCTCAAATTACTTCAAAATTTGGCTAAATTACAATAACTTTTTGGCACAAAAAAAAAGAAATAAGAACAAATGCTGAAGTCCCAGTAATTTTTGAAAGATAAGGTCAATTTTCCGTCAAAATTTACCTGTATAAAGCTTCATGCTTCTCTTTTTTCTAATTAAAACTATAATTTTACTATTTCAGAACACAAGTTTGAAATTGTAAAAATTTTACAACAAAAGAAACATGTGGTTGGAATGACCGGAGATGGTGTGAATGATGCACCTGCCTTGAAGAAAGCAGACATCGGAATAGCAGTCGCAGATTCTACTGATGCTGCAAGAGGTGCAGCTGATATAGTCTTAACTGAGCCTGGATTAAGTGTGATTGTTAGTGCTGTCTTAACCAGCAGAGCCATATTCCAAAGAATGAAGAACTATACAGTTAAGCATTAGTATCCAATCTTGCTTATAAGTACACTAAATGCAGAATGGTATGTGCTACAGACCAATATCAAGATGCAAATACGTGATGATCTCTGTAGGCAGGAATCAAATATATAAATGATCTTGAGCAAACAAAGTTCAATGCATTCTCACACTTAACAAGTTGCAATATGACATTATGTCTAGCTTTTGTGTTCATTTATAGAGAACTAACAAGTCTTCATACATCTGCAGATATATGCTGTGTCCATAACCATTAGGATTGTGGTAAGCTGGCTTTCTTCTACTTTATTAAACTCTTTCTGCAGCACTAGTGCAATAATATTTGAGCATCAGTTCTGCTTACATTCTTGATTGACTTGTGAATTTAATTGATCCTTTTTGCAGCTCGGTTTCGTACTTTTGGCTTTGATATGGGAATACGACTTCCCTCCTTTTATGGTACTGATAATTGCGATACTAAATGATGGTAAATTCTCAAAATACAAATACTCGTTCCACTTTTATAAATAAATGATACTGAATACTGATAATCTGTGATTATTTTTAGGGACGATAATGACAATTTCGAAAGATCGTGTAAGGCCATCTCCAGGTCCTGACAGTTGGAAGCTCAATGAGATATTTGCAACAGGCATTGTTATTGGCACATATCTTGCTGTGGTCACTGTCCTGTTCTATTGGATTGTGGTGTCAACTAATTTCTTCGAGGTAATGAAATTATATTTCTGTCCTAAAATGTCGGAACACGTACTACTTATGCATCTCTTAACTGATTTATTTCTCTGCCTGATAATCATCTCTCAGACGCACTTCCATGTGAAGTCCTTATCCAGCAACACTGAGGAAGTTTCATCTGCCATATATCTACAAGTCAGTATCATTAGCCAGGCCCTGATATTTGTCACTCGCAGTCAAAGTTGGTCATTCTCAGAGAGGCCTGGAGTACTATTGATGTGTGCTTTTGTGGTGGCTCAACTGGTAAGAATTTTTCACATTATACCTCCCCTGAAGGGATGCAACCCACTGCACAAATTTAGCAGGTTCAGATTCCCAAACTGTTACTGAGATGGCTGTTCTTCAATTTTTCAGGTGGCTACCCTGATTGCTGTATATGCACATATTAGCTTTGCTTATATTAGAGGCATTGGATGGGGATGGGCTGGTGTGATATGGTTATATAGTTTGATCTTCTACATACCACTGGATATTATCAAGTTCACAGTTCGTTATGCCTTGAGTGGTGATGCATGGAATCTTTTATTTGACAGAAAGGTGAGATTGGCAATCACTGTTCAATGCTCTGGTGTTTGCAATTCTTCTTTCAGGAGCTCAGTTTTTTTGACTTGATCTGTTTTGGTGTCCATAACAGACTGCTTTCAGTTCTAAGAAGGATTATGGGAAGGAAGATAGAGCAGCTAAGTGGATTCTTTCTCAGAGAAGTTTACAAGGCTTGTCGGGTATTGACTTGGAGTTCAACGGAAGGCGATCTTCTCTGATTGCCGAACAGGCAAGAAGGCGTGCTGAAATCGCAAGGTACACTAGAATCATTAGCCATTCTCATAAACAATTCTTTGAGGAGTAGTTCCTACAAGTTAGAAGTTATAAAGGTGCTTGCTAAATGTTCCTTGATCTTTGCAGACTTGGGGAGCTTCACACGTTAAGGGGGCATGTTGAATCAGTAGTGAGGCTCAAGAATCTGGACTTGAATGTGATCCAAGCAGCTCATACAGTTTAAATCCATGACAATAAAAATTGTAGCCTTTCAGTTTTCTGCAGAAGCCAAACCAGACAGAAAGATTGCTTTCAGGACTGATAGTGGTTGCAATTTGCCAAGATCCAGTTGAGATGAGAGCCACTCAATATAGCTTGTACCTTATCTTTTCATGTCCTCTGGGATAGAATAGTGAAGAGGTCAACTCAAAAGTATCTTATGCTAAAGATTCATCGTGTTCTTTGGTAGTAAAGTTGCAACCCCTTTTGTTCAGGAGGGACATTCATGATCTGTTCTTTGAAAATTACACTTTGGATGCAGAATTTTTCATGTAGTATCAGATAAAATCAGTGTAATAATAAACTTCATGAGAAATTGATTCTTTATTTTGGAAAAGGGTTTTATTTGTGAACAAAATTGTGGTAAGTGGATGCGTTTTTGGAGCTGGTTTATAAAATCTGTAACCATAAAACACTTCTCAGCCGCCATGAAAACTTGATCAAGAACCTTGCAACACCATTTATCATCAGAAGAGGATAGTGTTAGCACTACCAGTAGTATATGACAGCCTGAAATTTATCTCATGTCTGGCTTGAGCACTATAACTAAACAATGATTGTGAAAGATGGAGGTCCACAGGAACAAAAATACAGGTCAAGTCGCACGACTTATATTCAAATGCCTGGGTAAGTAGTGCAGATACAGCCATCTCCTTCTTAAAAGGACACAGTTGTACCAGTCAACATTCGTAGCACATAAACAAAAGATTTGGTCATTTCACTCATTATTTCTTCGTCCACCAACTTTAACTAGGTAAAAAGATTGATTCTTCATATGGGTTTCCTCTATTTTCTTGCTTATATCTTTTCACAGATTTGCTTGAGCTTCAATTTGGGAAGCAAAGGGTTTGATGGGGTTCCGCTGATTTTTGTAAAGACGGATTCTTTGTATGATTTTCCTCTACTTTCTTACTTACGAGCAACAACTAATCCTCTAATCTGATGAAAGATTGAACCTTTTATATGATTCTCCTCTATTATATTCTTAATCTTTTCACAGTTAATCTTGAGATCCAAGTTGGGACAATAAAAACCCTCTGGGTGAAGGAATTAGGTCAGTTCCATCTGCCGATATCTATGGGGCTGTAGTTTTTTAATCGTCTTCAATGGCTGACAAGCTTTTACCATTGTGGGGTAGAATTGTTTTTGGTCATAAATCAATGATGACCATCGAAAAAGTCCACCACCACTACTACTACCTCCACAATCAGCACCACCACCATCTACACCACCATCACCAGACACTTAGCCGCCCCCACCAAAAAGTAAACGCTATTAAGATATTCATATTTTTCATGATACAGCTCCTTCCTTAGTGCTCATCTTATTACTTGATTTTTGGTAAATGTTTATACGTAAGTTGGCATTATAATATCCACTGACACAAACACCACGTACGCAGATACCTCAACTTTCTGTCTTTCTTTATGTTTTGGTCAATGGGGCGCGAGCTCACTGCAACCTCTAAATCCGTCTTGTTGTACCACTTTGGTCGCCACCTAACGAACAGATAAATCTTGCACTTGGCATCCACTTTCTTCTCCTCCTCCTCCTCCTCCACCACCACCACCACCACCACAAACACCGTGACAAGCTGCACCTTATGTGATCTTGAGCTAGTCCTGTAAAATATGGTGGCTATGATGATGACAGATAAAAAAGTCAACTTAGCTCAACTTGGTTCCTTAACTTGTTCGTCTATCATTTCAAGACCAAGAAAACAGGAAGCATCTCTGGTGATGGTATTCTATTTTGTTCTTCTTTTGGTGGTAGTATTGTTGCTACCTTCTTCCAAAGCTGCAACTTTCTGTAACCAAGATGATCAGAAATCTCTGTTTTCTTTTTTCTCCAATTTATCTTCCTCTGCTTTGAATTGGTCTTCTTCTGTTGACTGCTGTCTCTATGAAGGTGTTGTTTGTGATTCTTCTGATGGTCGCGTTGTTGGTCTTAGCATACCTTCTAAAGGCCTCACTGGCTCAATTTCTCCGTCAATTCTCAATCTTTCTCGTCTCTCATACCTCAATCTGTCGCATAATCGTTTTTCTGGGGCTCTCACAGATGGGTTCTTCTCTTCTCTTAGTAACCTTCAGATCCTTGATCTCGGTTACAATCGTCTCTCTGGGGAACTGCCATCTAATTTCAGTGCAAGTAATGGCACGAGTATGATTCAGATTGTGGACTTGTCAAGCAATCACTTTCATGGAGTAATCAGTCCCTCTAACTCGTTCCTTCAATCAGCTTGGAACTTGACAATCTTTAATGTCAGCAACAATAGTTTTTCAGGGTCGATTCCTTCTGATATCTGCCTTGCTTCTTCTCGCTCTGTGATGATTCTTGACTTCTCCAACAATGATTTTAGCGGCCAAATTCCCCCAGGACTAGGCCAATGTTCCAAGTTGCAGAGATTCTCTGCAGGTTTCAACAATCTCTCTGGGACACTTCCTGATGACATATACAAGGTTGTATCACTTGAACGTCTCTCCCTGCCTCTCAACAATTTTTCTGGTCCCATAAGCGATGCCATCACCAACCTTAATAAACTTAAGATCCTCGAGCTCTACTCTAATGGATTTAGTGGTCCAATACCTCTGGATATTGGCAATCTTTCAAGCTTGGAGGAGCTTCATCTTCACATCAACAACCTCACAGGAAGTCTGCCTCCCTCTCTGATGAATTGTGTCAATCTGGTCAGACTGAATTTGCGTGTCAACAAGTTGGAAGGAAACCTGTCTGCCTTCAATTTTACAAAACTCGTCCAGCTTAGCATCCTTGATCTTGGCAACAATAACTTCACAGGTAATTTGCCTGCAAGCCTTTATTCATGCAAGTCACTGACTGCAGTTAGATTTGCTTTTAATCAGCTAGAAGGTCAGATCACACCTGACATATTAGGGCTACAATCTTTGTCATTCCTGTCAATTTCCACCAACAAATTAAACAATATTACCGGGGCACTACAGATTCTGATGGGTTGTAAGAACCTCACTACCCTGATTCTCTCTGTGAATTTTATCAATGAAACTATACCAAGTGATGAAAACATCATAGACTCGTCTGCATTCCAAAGTCTTCAGGTTTTGGGCCTAGGTAGCTCCCAGTTATATGGTCAGATACCTGCCTGGCTAGTCAATCTCAAGAACCTAGAAGTTTTGGACCTGTCGCTTAATCGACTTACCGGTTCTATTCCCAGTTGGTTGGGCAGTCTTTCAAATCTCTTTTACATAGACTTGTCAAGCAACAAGCTTTCTGGAGATTTTCCATTGTCACTTACAAAACTGACAGCTTTATCATCTCAAGAGGCTGTAGGACGAGTCAACCGCAGTTATCTAGAGTTACCCGTGTTTGTCATGCCAAATAATGCTACTAATCAGCAGTACAACCAGCTCTCCAATTTACCACCAGCTATATACTTAGGAAATAACACCCTCACTGGCAATATACCTACAGAGATTGGCCAACTGAGAGCCCTTCATGTCCTGGACCTCAGCCATAATAATTTCACTGGTAGCATTCCGGACGAGATTTCCAACCTGACTAACTTGGAAAGGTTGGATCTTTCTGGAAATTACTTGTCTGGGGAAATCCCTTCATCCCTCAGAGGTCTGCATTTCGTATCTTGGTTCAGTGTGGCAAATAACAATCTTCAAGGGCCTATACCATTTGGAGGTCAGTTTGATACTTTCCCAAGTTCCAGCTTTCTTGGGAATCCAGGGTTGTGCGGTTCGATTTTGCAGCGTTCATGCAACAATCCATCAGGAGTCAGCCATCCTGTTGAACCTAAAGGTATAAACGCCAAACTTCTTGTTGGACTGATCCTTGGTATCTGCTTTGGCACTGGACTACTTGTCACTATCCTTGCACTGTGGATATTGTCTAAGAGAAGGATCATTCCAGGAGGTGACATTGAAAAAACTGAGCTAGATACAATTTCGATCAATTCATGTTCTCAATTTCCGTCTACAGCTGACAAAGATACAAGCCTTGTCGTAGTATTTTCAAGTGATACCTATGAGCTAAAGGATCTAACCATATTGGAACTTTTGAAAGCCACTGACAACTTCAATCAAGCAAACATTGTGGGTTGTGGGGGCTTTGGTTTGGTTTTCAAAGCAACTTTGGCTGATGGTACCAAGTTGGCAGTGAAGAAGCTTTCAGGAGATTTTGGCCTGATGGAAAGAGAATTCAAAGCAGAGGTGGAGGCTCTATCTACGGCACAACATGAGAACCTGGTTTCCCTGCAAGGTTATTGTGTACATGAAGGCTTTAGGCTGCTTATCTATTCATATATGGAGAATGGAAGTTTAGATTACTGGTTGCACGAGAAAGCTGATGGTGCATCTCATCTAGACTGGCCAACCAGGCTGAAGATTGCTAGAGGAGCAAGTACTGGTCTGGCTTACATGCACCAGATCTGTGAACCACACATTATTCACCGTGACATCAAGTCCAGCAACATACTCCTCGATGAGAAGTTTGAAGCACATGTCGCTGATTTTGGATTGTCCCGACTGATACTCCCTTATCACACTCATGTCACAACTGAACTTGTGGGGACTTTGGGTTACATTCCTCCAGAGTATGGCCAGGCATGGGTAGCCACTATGAGAGGGGATGTTTATAGTTTTGGGGTTGTCATGCTTGAGCTGCTCACTGGGAAGAGGCCAGTGGAGGTATTCAAACCAAAGATGTCAAGAGAATTGGTTGGTTGGGTGCAGCAACTGAGAAGTGAAGGCAAGCAAGATCAAGTTTTTGATCCTCTCCTGAAAGGGAAAGGGTTTGAGGAGGAGATGGTGCAAGTGTTAGATGTGGCCTGCATGTGTGTAAACCAGAATCCCTTCAAGAGGCCAACCATTAAGGATGTTGTTGATTGGCTCCAGAATGTAGGCTCACACAGAAACCAAAACAAGGGTTAGTGGCATATGCCTGCTTCTCCTTCATCACTAAGATCAGATGTATACATACAGACTTATGTTTTTTTTGTTTTTTACTTTCACATTTTATACAATGTAAATGGAAACTTTCCACAGAGATGTATAAATAAATAACTACAGACAAGTGAATTCAGTTTTTGAGTTGGCTGTTATAGATCAAAGCCAAATATGCAGTATTGTTATTTTCTACCAGATACATGAACTCTTGTCACATATCATAAGCAACAGGTCCCAGTTTCCTATAGTAAACTTCTGTTATCTGATATATAAGAAACATAAGCAAATCTACTTAATACTCCTCAACTATATGGTTGAATGTTTAATGTATCATCCTTAAAACTTGTTAAGCAAAAAGGAGAAAGAAGATGGAACTTGTTTAAGTAATAGAATATGCAATGATGATAAAAAACATGTTCTACTATGCACCACTCTCAGGCCAAATCTGGGGAAATTGAAGTTTTTTCACTTCTGAATCACAGGGGCTGATACTAATAACAGGTACTCATCAGAAATGGGGACTTAGATGTATCTGAAATGGATGAAGGTTTTGGCTGATGTCGTTAGGTGTCCGAAAAGTAATTCCACCATGGACAGAGCTGAAAGATTTAGTCTTGTAGCTTGAGCACCATCAAAGGGGCTGAGAAATGGATGAAGAAATTAAAAGAAGGCTGAAAGCAGTACCTTTGCTTTACGGAAACAATATTATTTCTGGTGTCACCATTCCTACTTCTGCGGCTACAAGTTTGTACTTTTATCCGATATTGGAAGTTGCATCTGTTGATGAATAGTTATACAATGGCAGTCTTTCCATATATCCAGTTTCTGTTGTCATGGAAGAAGGGAAAGCAGAGCTGAAAGCTGGGAATAGGATGCTTGTAGAAAACAAAAAATAAAAAACAAGATGCCTGCAGAAAACAAAAAATAAAAAACAACTTAGTTTAGATCAAAATGATTGTCCATGATAGGGTTGAAGACATCTGTGAATGTTGTTAAGATAACATGAAGAGGCTTAAGGCAATGGGTTGTACAGAAACTCCAACATAGGGATGGCTCATGTGATTTTCTTGGTTATATCTGCAAAGGCAATGGTCTGAAGCAGATCTAAAGCTCCATAGCAGTTGTAATCTGACAGAATTAGTGGCTCAAATTTCCCGAAATCAAGTTATTTCATGTGTTCATTTTACCAAGTGGCCGCAGACCAAATTGTGAACCCGCAAGTGTTCTGGAAAACTGACATGAGCATATAATCTGCAGTATCCAATTGAAAATGCAATTTAGTACTTGTCTTTCATGTCAAATTCTAGACTTTCACCTTAAGGATAAAGCTAGACACCACCTGGAATTTGTTCCAACATCATTTCTCAATCCATTCTCAATAATTAAGAACAAAGGAAAATTTATTTTCTTCAAAACATGATTGAATTTTTACAGGAAAATGGATATAAAAAAAAAGATTTCAACCAATAACACACAAGAAATAGCCTGGAATCGGCACATTATTTCTCTCAGACTGTGATGATATTATAATTAATCTTGCAACTTTACGATGAAGAAAGCAGCCTATCTTAGTTGACAGTGCTACAAAATTCCATTTTCAAATAAAGCTTGTCAGGAAGAGGATGTCAACGAAATTTGCAGCCTTCCAAGCCTCACCGAGTTGATATAATTTGTAAGGCAATGGCCAGAAATACCAGGAAATGCCAATCCCATTACTCTGAACAATATGGAGAACCATCCTTCCTTGTACTCTGGCCCATAGATGTACCCCATTATTAGACTTTGGATTAGCTCCCACGCAGCATTCAGGTACTCCGGAATGAGATATCTCAACCCGAAAAAATTTCTATTCAGCTCTTCATCCACTCTCTTCAAAACAAACATAATCAAGAAAGAAACAGAATAATTGAAAGGAAAAGCATAGAGAAGATAACCGCATGCTTCATCTGTTTCACCATGACATTGATCACACTCAAGCAAGCTTTCTTGGTCTTAGATAATTTAGGTTTAAAATGATCGGTAATTGCTGCATCATCCAGTCGCAAGCAGGATATATCATCAACCACACAATATCAAGTGCCAGATGTCACATAAACTGACTCTTGTAAGTTCAAGACTTAGCATACTAAAAGATATGCCTGAAAATGCAAGAAAACTTTGAAGAAAGAAGCAGGTGTACATACCTGTTCCATGTACAAGCTGTTATAGTACAGGCACACTCCAAAGTGCTTATACAAGAAGGTCTTGTCATCATAAGGTAACCTAGGCACAAGGTCATTGCAGTAAACTACTCGGAAATATTTAGGAACTGGATATTCGAGATGGGTTTCCATATACTTCCCAAGTTGCATGTTCCCGATCCTTGGCTGTCCGAATGTGTATACACCGAGCAACCTTTGCATTACTTCAATCTCATTGTGGAGCACCAAAACAGTTGGAAACAATATGGCAAGTGCCCCACCCAAGCTGTGACCAGTGACCACAAATTTCGCATCCTTGTGCTCCCTCAGTAAGATCTTGAGCTTCTCTCTTACAGCATAGTACGCAGTCTTCTTCAGCATATGAGGTAGAATTCTTTCAAATGCTTCTGAGGAGCTTTTGGTACCATCAGTTCCATTTGAATAGTTAAAATCCTTGAGCTTCCTCTGAAGGTTGTAATGGAAAGTGGCAGTATCAGCTCTGTTGCCCAAGCCCATTGCTTCTAAGAATCCCATATGGACTTTTCCCACTCCTGGGATTTCATACCAAGAGTAATCAAAATCTGTACTCCAGTCATCAGCATCAAAAGGTTCGGTTCCTCTAAAGCTGATCAAAATCAACTTGGCATCTTTTTGCTTGTCACATAGTATGTAAACTTGGGTAGACCATTGCTTTTGGAAATCTATCATACATATGCAGATGCAAGGACAGTAAAAAATCGTCAAAGAAAGGAAGCAAAGACAACAGGCTTCATTTATTGATGAAAGATAAGTGAAGCTGGAGGCCTGGAAATTGTAGAAATCTTTGATAATGATCACATTTATGAAGGGATTATCTTACCATTCCAACAGTCGTAAAAATCAACAAAATCCATCTGATTTTGCCAAAACAGGAATTGTTAGAAACTATTGCAGTAAAAGAATCAAAAGTGCGCAGAAAGAGGTCAGAAGAGAGTTGCTCACATTCCAGTGATGGTCAACAACACTTTGGACAACTTTGGCATTCTCATAAGCTAACTTGGCAGCCATGATACAGAGGTCCAAGAGGACACGATTCCCAACTTCTGCAGAAAGAAAATCATCTGTTCGCTCAGCCAAGCTTTTAGGCTTGTATAGGTCTATTCTTCCATCCAGTTGGCCAATGGTGCTGATAAAAGTCTCTGTACCTCTCTTTGGTATCACCACTTTCCCTGCAATTCACAATTTAAATTCTGTGAGAACCTATCTGATCATGTTAATGACTCTTCTGGTTTAACAACAGATGGCATTGGAACTATTCATCTGCAGTTCTGATAAGAGCAAGCAAATACATAGAGAGCACATTTCATCAAACACATGGAGCAACTTCTTAGAGCCAAACAACCCATTTTCTTCAGTAGAAAACTTCTTAATTCCTACCAAGAAAACATCATGGATGTTCATGATTTTGAGGTATGCACAGGTTAGGATCATTACAGTGCATAAACATAGCACGAAAACTTTTGAACTCGGTCTATTGCCCATAGAAAGGTACAACCTTTCATGTCCTATGCAACAAAAAGACACCATAGATGATTTTGGTATCATCTCAGTTTTGCAGAAACACTACAAAACTGAGATGGGGGATGGTAGATTCATTTCCAAATACCTTGAATAAAGTTGTAGAGTAAGGCAAGAAGACCGTTATTTTCAGAAAGAAGATTGAGAATAAACTCAAGCACAAACCCTACATACTCCATGGGCTTGCCAAAGAAAGCAAGAACCTTGCGAACCACAATAGAAACCAATATCACCCACCGGTTATCATCTGAAACCCCATCCATAACACCCTCTTCTGAACTCTCCAAGAACTTCTTCCCACTCCCTCTGTCACCCCAAACCATATACCTCCACAAGTCCCTTACTCCTCCATTCTCTGGCCTCACAATAAGATAGTTGAACCCATTATTACACAGTTGATGATTGTACTCATCACCACCATGTCTGTTGTTTTCTTCAACTTTTGAAGCATCAGTGCCCATCAACCAATTCTTCGATCTTTGAGAACTTCAGATGATGGAGAGAGAACAATTCAAAGGGTGTCTAAAAGTTTTGGACTTTACGAGGTTTATCCACTAGACAGACACAATTAAGTGGCAGTGATGGTCAACAACATACGAATGTGAGCTGCTGCCTGTTCTTTGTCAATTCATGCATGCATCATTTATATAGTATGTATTTATACGGTATGTATGTGCTCGGTATGAATATGGTCAAAGTCGCTATACCTTTGGATCAATCCTTTTTCTGGAAAGGGTCAAGAAAGACAAACTCTTTAACAACATTGCTGTTAACTGGTATGGATTCCTAGCACACACCCATGACACTAACGTCAACCCCAATTCTTGAAATTGGGCTAATGCTATTTTTGTTTAGGATCATAATTGGATATGATGATAAAGAATCGAACTTTTAGATTGGATGTGATGATGAGTATGAAATCCTCGACTAATTAGATATATTAAAAAATTATTTATTTTATTTATTAATTATTAATTTTTATAAATTAAAATTAATTATTTAGTTTTTATTTAACATATTTTATTTTTTAATTAAATCTTAATTTCTGTTAATAAGTGTTAACGCATGTAGAAGAGGAAAAAATTGTATTGCATTCATCGTTATTTTTTTTTTCAATCTGCTACTAAGCTAATATACTTATTCTAGTCATCCCTATCAGTAAGGGATTACAGTTATCTAATTTGATAGAAACACCAATTACTCCCTAATTTATCGTATTTCCTAACAATAAGTAATTACAATCTTCTTTAATTATATTTTAAATTTTTCAATTTTATTTAGATTACAATTGTTTAATACATCTTAAACTTTTAAATTTTAAACCTAACATCTTATCGGTTTAGCTTTTTTCTTAAAACGTTGATAAAAGCATATTGAAGTTAAACTTTTTTTCTTTTCGTATCTATAAATAGGGATGACATTTAAGCTTGGGTCTAATCTAATTTAGACCTAAACTTTTTTTTTTTACAAATAAAACTGTAGATACCGAAAGACGAAAGTCTAAACTCAAACTATCTGGCTTACCCTGTACACTCGAATCTTACAAGCCTTTCACTATCAGGAGCATTACAATTAGATTTATCTAACAATAAAATAGGTATCAAACAAGAAGGGCTAGTTTCCCAACGATGAAGGTTTGCATGTAATAAGACTAC
>JAOTIZ010000005.1:2333821-2355774 GCA_027123425.1 Erythroxylum panamense
AAAATTACATAATAATTAATATATTGTACTTAATTTACATATTGTTTGATATACTTTAAATAATTTTTATACACATAAATAATTTTTATTACAAAAGAAAATATAGTTAAAATTAATAAAATTACTTTTTATTTTTATGTTTCCAAATAGTATACTGTATAAAGCTCTTTTAAACAAACTTTTTTTAATTGACAGTCAAACAGTAACTTTTTATAAAAGATTTTCTGACAAAAGTTCCACTAAATTTAAGACGAATCTTTATTCAAAATTCAAACGCGAGATCTTGGTTAAGGTGGAAGAGTCCTTATCGCTCTACCGCAGCTCTCGTAGGTAAATTATATCTAAAATTTAATTAGACTTCAAATCTGAACAATGCAAATTTGATTCATAATTTATAAAAGAGAGATAACCTTTCGCTATCTCTTGAAGCCAAAGTTTGGAGCCAAAGTTTGTTAGGAGATCTTAGTCCCATAAGATAAGGAAATTCGGTAACATTTTTTTTTTCTCTTTCTGATTTTGTTTCCTTACAGCTTGGGACGGTTGAATGTCTTCATTTCTAAGACACGCACACGCGCAAATGCCAAATTGGTCAAGTAACGCGTAATGAGAATGAAACCTAACCTTCCACAAATCAAATCTAAACCTATTACATTATAGATTAGCCTTGACAAATTAAGTTACATTAAACACATAATGATCAATCATATGTCCATAATTTATTGTATGTCCCGTAATAAATTTCATTATTCTATCATTTCTCGAAAGTTGATGGCAATTCGTAGCCATTACCTCGGTACTAAAGAAGAATTTTACTAAATACTTAAATTTCGACCTAATTAATCCGGATTCGAATTAACAAAGTTAGAGACAAATCCTAGCCAATACAACTCATTTCCTAGCCTATTGTTGAAAATGTGGTGATTCCGATGTATTTTGGTGTAAGCTTAAAGCGTAGAAAATGGTTATATTCATTATTAATATTCTTCAGATGTCAAATGTAAGTTGAAATCTCACATTAAAAAGAGATAGAACTAGTGAAGAACATATAAGTATAAATAGTCCATAAATTTAATGCTTTAAAGTTTTTGGTTGAAGTATGGAGTCAAAGTTCACAAATATGTTATATCACTAGGCCTATGATATAGATCTCTCATGAAAATGGGTTCCCCAGTTTCAACAGATATCACTAATATTATATTATGCTATATTATTTAAAAATATTTTATGATATAAAGGTAAAAAAATTAATCAAATTATTTTAATAAAAATTGTGGTAAGAGACGTATGGTATATACATTTTAATTACTTTCTTTTATTATTATTATATATATATTAAGATTTTAAAATAAGTTATTACCATTAAATTTATTAAAATGTTATTTAATTTACTTTGGATTTTAATATTAATATTCATTTTTATTCAAAACTCAAATAAATGTAATTATTTGACTCTTTATCATTTTTAACTTAAAGTAAGACCTGAAAATAATGTGAAAAGTATGTCTAGCAAGAAGCTAATTATTTGGTCAAAACGATTGAATATATAGAGATATACATACGCGCTATGGGAACAGTGCCACCGACAGTCACATTCTGTTGCTAGTTGTGACTCAGCACTCGTTTTTAATTATTATCTTTATTATAATAACTAATACTTTTTAAAAAAATCTTTATTAATTTGATTATATTATGAAATTTACGATTCATAAATAATTTTACAACTAATAAATGAGATTTTTTTAATTTTTCAACATTAATTATATTTTAATTAATTTTAATTTTAAATTAAACTAATTGAAATAAGATAACATTATTAATTTTTTTAGTTTTAAAATTTGAGCTACTTAAATTTTTATTAAATTGAATTACATTAAAATTAAAATATGATATTATTTATTATTAAATTGAATTTAAATTTGAATAAAAATTTAATTTAATATAATTTATCATCAACTCTAATCGCTAAGAAAACGACTTTGTTACAGTCTAATTGTTCGCCTAGAGCTAGAAAAAGTCTAGCGCACAGCCAGCTTGTCGGTGCCTGGGTTACGAAACGTGATATAATGTTACGGTCTAATTGATCTACATCGATGATAAAAAGAAACTAAAGCGGAGTTTATAGGCTTATGAGCTCTCTCATCCTTTAAGTTAACTTTTGAAATTGAATATGTAATAAGACCTGTAATAAACTCATTTGATGTTATAACTTGGCACATCAAATCTGTTGTTATAGTTATTCTATTCTAATCATGTTTTATTAAATTTCATCCATATATTTATGCGAAGTCTATATAAATATATGAATAAGATTTAACAGAATATAACAAGAAAACAATAACTGAAACAAGAGATCTGATCTCATAACTTGGCCGAAATAATCAATGTTCTTAATATTATTTTTCAAAATATAATTTAGATTAATCTTTCTTTGGAGTTTAGGACTACATATATTCTCGTTCTACCTACTACACGTAACGGACCATTTGTGGACACGTCTTGGGTCGGCTGGCATTTATTTATTCGAAGCACAAATTACTTTATCATGTGATGAAAATTACACATTCAAACTCTCAATCCTTTCACTTTATCAAGAATCAATTCTACATATAACAATCTTAATCTTAGGATTAATGACAGTGCTAAGAGTATCATCAGTTACATCACATCAGGTTTCTTCTGCAATTTCTATACTATCTGAGCAAAGAATATGAAAAAAATCAAAACTTTTGATCATGATAAGGTGAAAAAACCTGAAGACAGGAATGGTCTCTCGTCATTCTTATTCAAAGTCTCGTGACTCTCCCGTGAACTATGGCTGTGATTAGAAGTGACCGGTACTGTCACTGTTTAAAACAATCTCTTTGTGTCTTTTTCTTAATAATGGATATTATACGTACCCTTTTTCACATACATGTCAGGTTGCCATTGCAAGATCTCCCATATCTTTTACATATCTTGTAAAAGATATTACTTTTATATAAACATAATTGGAATTGATATAGGAAAATATTTGAGGTAGCCCCCATGAAATTTGAAAGCAACCCTTTCCTACCTCTGGTATGGTTACGTTGATGATTCTTCCAAGCAAGGAAATAAGTATATATAATATGAATAATTAATAGAAATAGTGCCAACCTGTATATGTATAGAAAAAGAAGTAAAGATGAACAGTAGAAAACATAATATAGGAGAATACTGAGAGAGACAGAAAGAGAGAGTTGATGAAATAGGAGAATGTGAATGTAATAAAATAAAGTTAAAACCTTTAATATAGAGAAGAGACAAAGGGTATTCTGAGCTGTGGTCTTGGATTCTTTTGCCAAATCGTGCCTGCCAGCTCTCTTTGGACACGGCTACATTATTATAGAGAAGAGATATTAGTCAAAAGAAAAAAAAAAAAAGAAGGAAAACCAGTGAAGGAAGAGCTCTTTGTCATTAGGCATTTGGTCATCTTCTCTGGTTTTTTGTGGGTGATGATGGGTTTCTGGAGAAGGGTTGAGCTACTAGTGACACTAACAATCTGCATTCTTAGATGCATCCATGGTGATACAGATCCAAACGATGGTCAGTCAATTCGTTTCCTTAGAAGGGTTTAGATGTGCTTATATCTGCCGTAGCTGCATTTTTTTTGGGTGAATTTTCTCTTGTTTACTGTTTGCTGTAGTCTGCCGCAGCTTGTTATTTGGTATTATAACAGAAAGTTTCTGCCTTTCTTAAGCATCTGCAGATTTTTTTCCATTTGTTTCTTTGTTTAACTAAAATTTTGAACTTGTTAAAGAGAAATTTACGCTGCTAAGTGCTTAGTATATTTAAAAATTGTTTTTTTTTTCTTGGATAATTTCCAGTTTTATAAATTGATATTTAGTTTAGCGTCTCTCTCTGTTTAAAAAGGCTGCTCCTTTGAGCATTCTTTCTGAATGCAGCCATGTCAGAAAAGCTAAAGCTCTGTGTGTGTGCATATGCTCATTTAGGCCAGTTTGGAGTCTGGGTTTTATAGTGTCAGTTTGTAGAGAAAGCAAAGACCTTCAGATGATCTTAATGATCTATGACAATTGTGTAAAGAAGCCAACGCCTTTCTAATTTTGATGGTTTAGTCTGCTCTTCTTTTGCTGCAAGAGCACAAATTTAGTCTCAGATAACTAAGCAGGGGCATATGCTCCATAGCTAGCTCATGTACCAAAACTTAGATCCCAATATTTTTTAGGTCTTGGAAGTTTCTTTTCCATCAAATTTACTAACTTTAATCTTCATGTTAATTGGGATATCATGCTTCAATGTTGTGCTCCACCTTAAACTTGTTGTTCTCTTTATATATTGACATTCATCCATGGAGTCATGCAAGATCAAGTTCCATGAGTGAAATGCTGTCATAACTGATATTTGGTATATTACCTAATGATTGCTTGGATCTCATACAGCTTCTGCTCTAAGGACCATGTACAGCAGCTTAAATTCACCACCGCAACTAACAGCATGGAGTTCAAATGGTGACGATCCATGCGGGCAGTCTTGGAAAGGTGTAACTTGCTCAGGCTCTCGAGTCACCGAAATGTATCTATTCTGACACTTTTCTTTTCCTGATTTGTTACATTAGCATTGCCAGCACTTACCATAAACTTTTCTAACTTGATTTCCTATTTGGTTCTGTTAGTAAATTATCAGGTCTTGGACTTTCTGGGTCAATGGGTTTCCAGCTCTCAAGTTTGATGTCTTTAACAAACCTGTAAGACGAGAGTTCTCATATAACTCATAAGCTGTCATACATTTATGCTATGGTGATATGTTGGACTTTTGCAGAGACATGAGTAATAACAACCTGGCAGGTGGAATCCCTTATCAACTTCCTCCAAACTTGACAAGACTGTATGTTTCTCTTGAAAATTGCATATTTATCTTAATCTTCCTAATTCACGTTGACTCAACCCACTTTTCCTTTTCATGCAGGAATCTTGCCAATAATCAATTCAGTGGAGAAATTCCCTATTCCATTTCACAGATGACTTCTCTGGAATACTTGTGGGTGATTTCTCATTCTTGGTTCTCTAATTCAGCTTCTTTCCATAGTTCAATGTTAAGTTCATACACTACATGTTTTTCCCTTCCTTCCATTTGGAGTATAGGAATCTTGCTCACAACCAGCTTCAGAATCAACTTAACAACATGTTTGGACAGCTATCTTCACTCTCCACACTGTGAGATCTTCTATACGCTCTAGTCAACCAACAAAACTTTACAAGTTTTTACTTTACTCTGTTCCACACTAAGCATATTATTCAAGTCTAAGGCAAGTAATTGTTTTCATGGCTACTGGATATTTGTTTCTGACTCAAGTATATGAAGGATCTTACCTTTGGATGCCTATTCCTAATATCTTTGGAATTTTGTCATGCCTGTACTGTATTATTCTGGCCTGTTTGATAACCATTGATGCGTGATTCATCAAATGTTTCTGAAAATACCGAGCTCTTTGATAGTTGAAAAGTAAATTCATTTCCTAGTTGGTTACTATTTCTTATAGACATTTGATACCGTTTTTATGGAAGGGATAGATCACAAGTATTGACAACTTAATGCCACTCTTCAGGGATGTCTCCTTCAATTCAATGACAGGAAATCTGCCTGAGAGTTTTAGCTCCCTTTCAAGTATGACGTCAATGTAAGTAGCATTTCCTCATAAAATTGGCAATAAATGCATGATTTAACTCTTTTTGCTTACTATCCTTTATCCCCTTACAGGTATTTGCAAAACAACCAGTTTACAGGAACAATTGATGTCCTTTCGTCCCTTCCTCTTGAAAACCTGTGCGTAATCAATTTAAGTTGATAACCTTTGTTTTATTTCATAGCATTTAACCCATGGTACTGTCATGTTGCTTATTATTCTCTATCAGGAATGTAGCAAACAATCATTTCTCTGGCTGGATTCCTCAACCATTGGCCAACATTAATCTGCAGTAAGAATTCGCCAACCAATTATTACCTACCAGACCGATTGGGTTAAGGAGTCTTTCTGCCAACTTGTTTGAGCAATCTTCATTGCAGGAAGGAAGGAAACAATTGGAACTCAGGGTCTGCACCTCCACCTCCACCTGGTACACCTCCAGCCCCAAAACACCCTAGTCATAAATCTGGAGGAAACAATAGTCCATCAGACGGTGGCAGCAAAAAATCAGGAATAACAGGTGGTGGTATAGCTGGAATTATCATATCGATATTTGTTGTTGGGGCAATAGTAGCATTTTTCCTTTTGAAGAGAAGATCGAGGAGGTCTTCTTCAGACATAGAAAAACTTGATAATCAGCCATTTGCTCCTCTATCTTCTAGTGAAGTGCAAGGTAATCTATATGTTGTCTGAATTTTGATTTTATTGGAGCATCATCTACCAATAGTTTTTGCTATATTTGGCTCCTATGATGTAGCATGAGAATGATATCTTGTTGATTGTTTTCCATACCTAGGATGTCAAGGCTTCATTATATCAATCTATTATGATCCAAATGCTTGGTTGATTTTGCTTTTGGTTTAAGTTTTATTTGTAACTTAGACGTTTGGCTGCTAATGCTTTGACAAAATGGAATAAAAATCTGGAAGATGCAAAGATGAATTGAACTTAGCTTAGATATGATCAATTAATTTCTCAATAATGTTGTTCTCTGAAAACTGTACCCTGCCTTGTATTGATAATGTGCTAACCTTTACATTTAATTTCCACATAGCACTAATTTAATTGTGTTGCTATCTACATAATGATATGGAAATTTGTTATTTTTAAATGTCCAGTGCCTGCTTATAGGATTTTGTTCAGTGGCTATTAGAGGATTCTATATTGGTGCCAGTGATATTGTTAACTAAGGATTTTTAGCCTCTTTAATGCTTTGGTTCCCGTTTTGAGGCAAATGGTTCTCTATATGTTTGATTTAATACATAGATATTACTGTTTGTGACTAGACCAAATCTCTCAATCATATTTTGGTTCCCTTCAAGTTTTGTATTATTAAGTTCTTCAGTCTGCAATATTCGGACAATTCTGATTGGAACTTTCACTTCTCTTTTTCCAAAACTTCCTTGTACAGAAATGAAGTCTGTACAAGCTCCCTCCACTGTGATTACTAAGACATTGGATAGCTCTGCCTCGATGAATCTTAGACCCCCACCGAGTGATCGTCATAAATCATTTGATGAGGATGATTTTCTCAAGAAGCCTGTTGTTGCGAAAAAACCTACCCCAGTTCCTGTTAATGTCACCTCATACTCAGTAGCAGATCTGCAGATAGCCACTGGCAGCTTCAGTGTGGAAAATCTTCTTGGTGAGGGATCATTTGGACGTGTTTACCGAGCTCAGTTTGATGATGGGAAGGTTTGCTTCTCTAACCTGATAAATCTTGAATATTTCAGTTAAAGGGCCAGAAAGAATGGAAAACAAATAATGCTTTTGAAACACATGTGACTATGTTCTTTCTGGGACCATGTTCTAGGTTCTTGCAGTGAAGAAAATAGATGCAGCATGTCTTCCCAGCGACATGACCGAAGATTTTACAGAGATAGTTTCCAAAATCTCAAAGTTGGATCACCCCAATGTGACAGAGCTAGTTGGTTATTGTTCAGAGCATGGGCAACAACTCCTGGTATATGAGTTCCATAAGAATGGGTCACTTCACGAGTTCCTTCACATGTCAGATGAATATAACAAACCTTTGATTTGGAACTCCCGTGTCAAGATAGCATTGGGGACTGCCCGAGCATTGGAGTAAGTTCATTGCAGCACATCAAAAAGATACATTGTGTACATTCAATTTTCTCCCATTCTAATATCAACCAACATGTTTTAACAGGATAATTGTTTGCTTTCAAAATCCTTTAAAGCATGAAGGAGCAACTCTAGGATGTGTAAATTTGGTTGATGTGAATGCATATACCTAGTCAATGAATGAAAAAAGCGAGTAATATGTAATATCAGTTGAAGCAATTAACTTGATAGCCAATGGTTGTACTCAAGTTTCAGTTATTCATATATGTGCTGATGTTTGAATTTAACTGTCTAGTTTATGAGATTTGATAAGACTCTAGAAAATTGTGGCCTTGATGATGTAGGATTTAATCAACCATACCATCTTCTCTGTACCATTTGTATCATAGCCTTCATATCTTGGGTTCTTCAGGTACCTACATGAAGTCTGCTCTCCATCCATTATTCACAAGAACATCAAGTCAGCAAACATACTATTGGACACTGAACTCAATCCTCACCTTTCAGGCTCTGGCCTGGCAAGTTTTCTCCCTAATGCAGATCAGGTGATCTTTCTGAATGACTTCCTGAGAAAGTTTTGCATGTCTATTTTCTGTGAACTTGACTTGAAATCCAGAAATATAAGTTTGGGAGTACATAAAGTTATAAATAGTTGAGTTTCCTGGTGGGATCTACTCAAGTGGGTGCAAGAAGTTCAAAAGAAAAAGAAAACTGCTAAAGGAGGTGATCGATAATTGGGTTTGAAAGTTGAAATTATTCACTTCCCACTTGATACTTGTGAGAAATGGATTTCCAAAATTCGTATGGACTTTTGGCTCATTGTTCTTGGATGACTGCTGTGTCGACTGTCTTTCTGTTGCATGCTTCAACTGTTTTTGGCTGCAGTATTTTGTCATTGGGACATTTTTTTACTTGGATGCTAGAAATGATCACCTATTATGTGATTTTGTTTCCTGTTCCCAGATATTGAGCCAAAATGCAGGTTCTGGCTATAGTGCACCTGAAGTCACCATGTCTGGTCATTATACTCTAAAGAGCGATGTTTACAGTTTTGGCGTGGTCATGTTGGAACTTCTTACTGGGCGTAAACCATTTGATAGGTGAATGATTGATTACAATAACTAATTCCTATTGATATGACCTAGAAGTAGCATGAACAAGCTCATTGTGCTTGAAGATACGAAATTGGTTCTTTCCTAGTCTTTATTATTTGTGAATCCTTTTACAGCTCGAGACCAAGGTTGGAACAATCTTTGGTAAGATGGGCCACACCTCAGCTGCATGACATTGATGCTTTATCGAAAATGGTTGATCCTGCACTTAAAGGGCTTTACCCTGTCAAATCTCTCTCCCGGTTCGCAGATGTCATTGCTCTCTGTGTTCAGGTAACCTTAAAGACTATCTCCTTGAACATGTATGTTGAAAGCTATGTGGAATGCAAGTTGCTGCTATTCTGCTAATCATGTCATACACATTTTACTGGGGACCCATTTTCATTGTTCTTGCAGCCGGAGCCAGAGTTTCGACCCCCTATGTCCGAAGTGGTTCAGGCATTGGTTCGATTAGTGCAGCGAGCTAATATGAGCAAGAGAACTGTTGGAAATGATCATGGTGCACCACAGCAAGCTGACAATCCAAATACTCAGGATTACATGTCTTAAAATGATCAAAACGGGTTGTTGGTCTCTTGTTTTGACATTAATCATAGGATCTCATTTGTACATGGCTGCTTTAAAACCGAAGTTTCAAGTTTGTTGAACTTGCTATGCTAGTGACAGAAGCTTGGAGATATGGTTGTACCATTGTGCCAGTACTTCAGCCACACACACACACATATATATATATATATATTCAATTGTAATATCTAGTGTAGCCTAAAACTGGAAAAGATACTTCCTTGATCAAATGATTTAAACTGTCTAAACTGGACGTGGGACAACTATTTACAGAGTATCAAGACTGAATTTTTTTATTGAATGCTAAATTTTCTTACTTTATCCGTCTCGAGTACTAAATTTTTTTAATGTTTACAAATATTAATTATTTTTTTAAAAAAATTTAACCATGTTTTTCTATCAGATTTGAGCTTATGAATTGCTAATTATTTTAATTAAATTCAGAACATTGTAAATGAAGTACAACTTAAATCTGCACGATGCAAATGAAACAAACTAATAAAAGTTGACATCTTTTTGTGTAATTATGAAAATTAAGGTTCTGATAATAAAAAAAGTACTGCATAATTACGATAATTTGTGATAACTAATCCAACCACAATTTCGATAATTAAGTATTTGTTTCTAATAAATTTCCACTTGATTACTGGAGATAGAGATATGGTTCAAGTAAAGCAGTTTGAACTAGCTGTGGTTTGAGCTTTATTTTAGCTTTGAATACTTATGAAATGAAGTCTGTGTGCAATACATAACAAAACAGAACCCTGATAAAAGGACGAGCTTATGTGCAAAAGAACAAAGAAGATGGAAAGAAAAACAAACTAGCTGCATATTAATGGAACTTTGATCCGGTTAACTGTGTGTGCCGATACTGGTTCTTGATCCTACAGGATTCATTGCCAGATTATCACCACGAACAAAATGCATATACAAGCAGTAAACATGATCCTGAAGAAGGCCAAATTTTGGTATCTTCATTCATTTTCTGCTATGAAGTTTGGCAGCTCATTGTGGCAGAGATACTCGTCACATAATGATGCAGATTGCCAGTCCTTCCTTAGCCGCAAGATGTCCTCAGTAAACGTTGATCCCAAGGATCCGATGAACACGCTAGACATGGCACAGATTGTCTTATCCAGCATAGCTTCCACCTTCAGAAGAAATATTGAGCATAGTGAATACAAGAGCTTCCTATAAGAGACTGGACTTTGGACACTATTAGGATTCCACTCTTGCCTCAATCATGCAGTATGGAACTACTGCATATGCTTTAGTCAAATACAACAATATACTTTCGTACTTGAGAACTTCAACATTCCAGGAAGCTCCAATCGAGACAAGTTTATAGCTTCCTAACCATTTCAAATGAAGAAAATGATTTACCCTTTTCTTTGAACAAAAATAGAACATGTGAAGAGTATGACTTTTTCATCCCTTTGTCGTCAAAACTTTCGGAACAATTGGAGAATTGAAGAAGCAAGAATGCTAACAATAGACTATGCTTTCTTCAATCCAAAGGAAATTATAATAAGAAAAGAGAACAAACACTATTTACCTGAGAATCATCCTGCAGCCCATGTCTGTGCAGGAAAGCATCCCACTTTTCAGCCGAATTATAAGACGGACGTTTTACAAGGGGCACGGTCTTCCCATTTACAACAACCAATGACTGAAGCAATCCAGTTTCACTCTCTGCAGCATCAGTTGAAAGATATATAACTGGTGCATTGGCTCTTCCAACAACTCGTGAGATGCAATCAGCTGCTTGTGGAATGGGATAAAAGCAACTAGGCTTTTTCGCATTGCTGGGAGAACATTCAAAAGAGGATTAGAAGCATTAGGATAAGCTTTCTCAGCAAGGTACACAAAAACATGTCCGTTAAACTAACTGACTGAACGTCTACCCGATTCACGCCAAAGGGATATCTAAGCATACTCTACATGACCAAACAATTCAATCCAGCAAAACTACCAAAATTAAAGAAGCATCAACTGGTTTACGGCAGGGAAAAGGAAAGAGGAAAGCATACCAGAATGTCAAAAATCCATGGCGTCGAAAATGGAGAGCAACGAAATTCTCCCCCAGGAAAGTTTGAATAAACCGCTGGGCCGTAACCATGATAACCCTACTTGGTTCAATCAATGTCTTACACTTGTGAGCAAGAGGACCACCGGGCTGCGTCAACCAATCCTTCTCCAAATCAGCATAAAACACATCTCCAATAGCAATGACATCGTCATCAGACTTAAACTTAGCTTCAATATCCTCAATACTCCTTTTACTGGGTTTCTTTGTATCCTCTGTCCAAGGAGATTCAAGCTTTCCCATAGAAAGCCCCAATGATTTCAACCTCTTAAGATGTTCCTCATCAAGATAACATGGATTCGGCTTCGAAAAATAACATATAAACCTGTCAATATGACGATGACTCTTCTTCAATTCCACGAATTCTTCAAATGTAATCACAACCTTGGTCCCCAAACACTCATTGATATGAGCAATATCCAATACCTTATTGTACTGATAGTCAAATCTCGAACTCGGAATAACCAAAACTCGATTCAACAATGCAGCGAAGAACATATGCTTTTCTAAGCAAATCAAATGGTTACTCATTTGACCGGATAAACATATTGCAAACAAGAACTTATTAGATCTAGGCTTCCACTGAATTGTCCTCCTCTCTGAAAACCTCTGATCCACCTTCTTACACGTAGAATCCAAGAACAAACCTTTATTATCAGATTCTGAAGACCCATTACCTGATTTGTGAGTAGACAACAAAACTTGCTGAATTTCTTTGTTTAAAGAGAACTGCTTCAAAAGGGCAGACCTCAAATCTTCCAATAAGAGATTACCACTGTTAGTGGGCAACTTTGGATCGACATTACTACTAGAATTAAAAGCAGAGGAATTCACAAAAGATCGGTTCCATATAGAGTAAAGTGAGAGCTGTTGTTGTCTAAGCAAGTAAAGAGCCCGCAATTCAGACTCTCGCATACGATCAGAGAAAGAATCGAACTTGAGAAGAGCCAAGTTCGGGGCAGAGAACAGGTTCCGGAAACTCGTGGAGAAATAGAGAAGAACGATGAAGAGCGGAAGAAAAATGGCGAACAAGTAATAATACCGTCTGTTGCGGGTAAAACTGAAGAATTTGAAACGTCTCCGCAAGCTTGAATCCAGGTGGTCATCAATGTGGAATGAGGACTCGTGGTGGTTATGGTTATCGTGTTTCCTGTCATTCTGGTCTATCAAGTTCTCGCGATCGTCTTCTTCGTCCGATAATGGATCTCTCTCCATCGTCTCTGAACTTCTCATCAATCAAGTTTGCTTCTTTTGGAGTTTACAGTAAACGGATCCAAGTGATCGATGAAATGCCTGAACCGGAGGTCAAACAGTTGTGCAAGAGAGCAGATAGAGAGTGTAAGTATGAAGGGACTTGCGGAGAGGAAGCCCAAATACGAAGCAAAGAAGTTAGGAAAATTATGAACCAAACGACCATAGTCGGTGGAGGAAAACGACAAGGCACTGACCGACACTGTTGCTGATTGAGCTTCAAATTGGGGTTAAAAGTGTTGTGGGAACTTGTGTAACTCTTGATCTAATGATTCAGATTAGTTTCAGTCAGAGTCCCAGATTGAGAAAGACTCGAACTTTTTATGTTAATAACTCGATAATCACCTGCTTAAATTTATCTGTCAAATTTACTGTTTATCCATTAACAAATTTATAGTTAAAGAAACTAAAAAGAGTTTGGATTCAATCTGTTTAAAATTAACGGATAAAACTTAATTTATCTGAATTTGGATCGGTTTAAGTTTTGATTCTTTTTTTCGACAGTTTGGTTCTTGAAACTGGAATCAAACGAGGACTTTGGTATGTTAAGATTCCTATTTCTCGTCACGTCAGATTCATGTTTCACTACTATTCACCTACGAATGGTGGCACCTGGTTATTAATGTTGGTTCGATCAAATAGTTGATATAACTAGGCAAAGTCAAGAACTACAACAAGGAAGGCAAGACACGTAGAAAGAACATCAAAAGACACTTGGCAAGCTTGCATGTTGAACATGTCTCACTATCTCTCTATGTTCACTTCACTGCTGTGTTTCATTGCATTTCGGGGTCTATATATATTACTTCTTCCGTGGTTAGAAGACGGAGATGCTCATTTTGCGATTCTGCAGAAGTGGAAATGGAGATGAGGAGACTCATAGCTGGATGTGGAGGTGTGAAGAAGATAGATCACCACCAACTGGTCATGGTGAGCAGGTTAATAACAACAAAAGCTTCCAACCGAGCAGCTGTTCATGGAACTAAGCGACCTGTTAAAGAAACCATCAATGTACTTTCCACCACCTACTTTGTGTTTATAATGTGATTGTTTAGTTACTAGTTAGGTGGCGGGTGGGGATCTTTTCTTTCTCTTTTGTCTTAAATTCACTAATCCCTTTTGCATTTTGCATCTGAATGTTCTGTCATGGGAATGAATCCGTCGCACTAATGGTGCTTTTCTTCATTGACACAGAAGGAAGAAGCAGAAAAGGAGATAAAGGAAGGGAAAGAGGAGATGAAACAGAAAAAGAAACAAGTGAAGTTGAGAGTGGACTCTAGCATGAGCGATTTTACTAAATATCGATCATCTGCTCCTGAATCCTGAAGGTTAACAACCCAAAAAGCTTTTTAAATTTCAGGGCTTTCCCTTTCACTTTCCTTTTCCATATCTATGCTTATGTTTATTGGTTGTAATCTGCATCTTAATAGCAAGTCATAATAAGCTTGGAAGATGAATACCAACATGGTAATACAAGTGAAATTGTAAACTAGTCTAAAGATGTGATCTTTTTGTGACGTGATGTATATTGAACAAGATGATTCTGATCAGCTATGACTAATACATTACCAGAAAAATGGTCGAATTTTTTTGAGACTTGATGATGAGCAACTACTGGAAAGAAGATACCATCGGGATCTTTGGTAAAATCACAATCAACATATACTCCTGATGGATTTGGTGGAGATCTAGAATTATTCTTTAAGCTAACTCTGAACCTTCTGTGACTTCAACAAGCCTTCCACGTATCCATTTCTTAGTAGAAGGAACTGTTCTGGCGGCCGTCCCTTCTTTCAGGAGCTTAGCTTTTGATCCATTAACTAAAGAAATGTTTCCAGATTTGTGAACCCCATTAAGCTTCAGGCTTACAGTTTGGTGTGCAGAATTGGACTCTTGTATAAGAGTATCCAAACTGAGGTGAGATAAGCCATACCCATTGGAGCTTTTAGCAACAAACTCGTTCTGATCACCATTCAGTACATCATGGAAGGTGAATTTAGTTAGTTTGGTTTTCTCTTCTTCAGCAGAAACTAGAAGTTTTGATCCATTTACTTCCCACAACCCTGCGTCAGTAGAGCTTCCCTTGCCAATACCTTGTTCACTCTCAATCTCTATAGTTGGTACTCTTGCTGCAAGAGAAGGATCATGATCATTCTCATTACGTATAACATTTCCGGGATCTATGGACTCAACCAGTTGCATTGCTTCAGCTATGAGCCTTCTGGTTTCCACGAGGGAGGCTTGAGCAACAGGACTCTTAGCTGCAGCAACCTCAAGTGCCTTAGCTGCCTTCTGAGCTTCAGCAATTAATAACCTGCGGGGTGTATGATATAACATGAGGTTTAACTGTTCACTGTGGACTAGAATGTTGTAGTAAGAACAGTGTGTACTTTTATTAATGTTTTGAGGAATCCAGGATATGCTAACAAACCTTGCTCGCTCAATGGCTTCAGATTTTTTGGTTTCTGTGACAGTTCTTTGTGCTCTGATATTCTTCAACATTTCCAACTTGGAACTTGCCAAAGGATCTTTGTACAGTGGCATTTTACTTCTCCTCACCTTCTTGCTCTCAGGTTGACTTGTAGGGTCATTTCCGGGAGAGTTGTTTGAATTACTCACCATTGTCTTCCTGGTGTCTTGTTTAGCACTTGGTTTCCGCCTTGGCTTCGGTTTAGTTCCAACTGGTGTGCCATGATATTTAGACAGTGCAGAACAAACTCTTTCACGATATCCCTGATGAGAATGAAATATGATAATTGAGTAACGCATGGAATCAAGGAAGTTGCAGAACTGATCTTGTTCTCTTTTGTATAGCCAGGAGTTACAGTGCATATAGTTATCAAAGTTTGTCAAGTTTTGAAGCGTGCAAAACTTTGGGAAGTACTTACAGGATCAGCCCATTTGGCAGCAATGGCTTCTGCAATTTTTCTTCTCTGCTCAAGGGACTTTGGTGCTCTCTTGCTACCTTTAGACCTCGGCATTGATTTCCTACGTTCAACACTTTCCAACCATTCCTGTTCAAGCTTTTCACTTAAAGTCTTGTAGGAATCCCACTGCAACTCTTCCTCCCCAGAGTAACCATTTCTTGAAGCTTCAGCTATCAAGTTTTGCCATTCAAAATAACAAGTTTCCTGCATCGTTTGCTTCTCACGGCGCTTTTGCCACCCCATTCTCACTCCGACCCCGATCTTCAATCTTGTCTCCTTGCTGAGAGACGACAAGCAAATAACCCTCAGAACGAAAGTATTGGAAATGAGAGCATTCAATAACTTGACTACAGCAAGTACACTTAATGTAACATCCAAGATAAGCACATCTAGATTATTAAAAATGAGCAAGGCTCTGGGGGCAATAGGTGAGGAGAGAATTATAAAAGATCCAATTATGATGGTGTACTCACCTCTGCGCATGTCCAAGGTTAACCAACTTCATCTTGACCTGCATTACAAATTTCAAAATGAGAAACATTTTCAATTTCATTGCATGACAAATGCAATAACGCAATGGGAAAAGTTCCGAGCTTGATTTCTTGGCAGATACATGATAAGTCATGTCCTCAAACCATCAATAGTCATATTCCTGATGAACTGATTCTGAAAACTAATTGTAAATACATCAGTCAATTAGAGGAAGCTTCAGTTAGACTGGCCAGAAGCTGGTGAAGACAAAGCATTGGTTCAAGAGAAATTTTGCCAAATGAGTGGATTGCTAAGTGGATAATGTGTGATGTTTTAGCTTCAATGTAGTGCAAATCCAATATTGGATATCACATGTAGTGTTCTTACAACTATTCAACTTGTCCTAGATGACTCGAGCATCAATTAACCTAACACTGCCCAACTGACTAGAAAATCTGCAACTAACCAATTTACATGTGATGTTGGAGTAATCTAACTTGAAAATTACTAAGAAATATCAAGGTATTCATGGCCAGAAGTTTGATGAGTTGATAAGCTTTCTAAACTGAAGCGCTTCAGGTGGCCACATGACATAGGAACAAGTACAAAACGCCCATCTTTTCTCAAGTGATAGACCAAGACAAAATAGTTTTGTTTCTTGACTAGTACCTGAACATCCAATTTGCATGAACTAATCTAGTTAAAGTCATGTATCAATTGTTATGAAATCGAAAAAGGGTTTTTCATCCAAGTAGATTTTGATCAAAGCATCTCAGGCCATGCCATGGGCATACACAAAGTCATTCTTACATGACATCACCTTTGGATTCTGCATTGCTAGCCTTGTTCTTTCTCTGATCTTTTGTCGGGTTTCTGCGTAGAATCAAAGCTAAGTGGTAACTTACAGAGCTAATTACAGAAGAAAAGAAGAGACAACAAGCAACATAATGCTTTACAAATACAATCACCACTCACCAGCACTGTGCTTCCTGCCTTTGTTCCAGGGGGTGTTTCCCTTATTTGCTTTAGAAATCCTTATCCTTCTCAACCTTTCTCTGTCATCCAAGTCCACCCATTCTGAATTTGAAGACTCAACCTGAGCCACTGAGGAATCTGAATCAGCATCAAGCTGAATGTCTTTGTAAATCTTGCTTCCATCTTCCTCAGAAACCAAGCATTTTGGTTCAAGGGTAGTAACTGCGGTAATCCAAAGTTTACTCCTCCTATGAGGATCGACCGTTTTAGGCAATTGAAGAGACTTCCAAACTGATAACAGTCTCTTGCTATCACCAAACGTAAACGGCCTTGATAGACCTTTACAGGGAATAAGAAACTGTGCCCTTAGAGGACCCAGATGGTATTTAGAGGAAGCTTGAGAGAAAACAATATCTGTCCAAAGAAATCAACAAGATAACAGTAAGCATAGCACCAAAGTTAGTGATCATAGAAGAAACACAAATGGCGAAGTTATATACATGAAGTAACAATTTGTTGCACTAATCAATTGGGAATAACGTTTGTACAAAAAGCTTAAAACCTCAAATTATTACTGCAGAACTACTAACGAAGCACCACAAAGGAGTGAAATTTTTTGCAAGATATAACCTTTATTGTTCTTGCTAAAAGCTTGAAAGGCTAAGTCTTTAGCTTTACGCAGTTTTTGAATCTTCAGCAGAGCAAACAATCACGATAAGGAAAAGAAGACGAGGATAACGAAGAAAGAAAGAGCATTGAAGTTAATAGGTAAAGAAGGGAGTACCTAACAAAGGCATTGATGAGAGGTCATTCAACCAACGCCCAGAATTTATTATCTCAAATGAACTCAAAGAACCAAACTTCAAGCAAATTTAGCGGCAAGCATGCAATTCCAACCATTATGGACCAGCAAGCTATTTGCTAGTGTGCTTGTCTGTGAACAGAAAAGGGATATTAGTGGGCATGAAGCTCTCAAAGTTAAGGTACAGTTGAAATGTGCATTACTAAGGAGGGCAAAACAGAGGAAGAGAATGAAACTGAGGGAGGAACATACACAGAGAGAGGGTCACTTCAATGGCGGTGTCTGTTGGTCGGTGAGTTGAAGATAACGAATAGTCTCAAGTAAATTTTTGTAGCCCATACAATACTTCCTGTCCTAAAACTGAAAATTTGATGAACAAAGATCTCATTTTTTTCAATGGGCCAACAACCCACGTCTTACTGTCATATGGGCTTCAAGCATTTACTGGAATTCTAGTATTGATTTTGTCCTTTTTGTTGTTGGTTTTAGGGTTTATTCAAATTCAATACTATGTTTCCATTACATGAGCTTTTGATGGATTACATGTAGATGTTTGATGAATTGTGTTGACTTGTCCCCTTAATTCAAGAACAAGAAAATGCCTATGAACTGTGCCATCATACATCATCAATTTGGATTTGTTTTTAGGATTTCAACCTTTGCGTTTAAAACATTTTTAAAAGCCTCAAGAGCTACTCTTGACTTGAGCAACTAATTAAGTCAATCCACTGAAAATATGGCATACGAAAGTTCCAATCTTTGGATTTTACCATTGTTTTCAAACCTCCGTAAATCCCTCTAACTAAAGATTCGAAAAGCAGACGAACTACTGTCAATCTCCAACCTAACCGAACTCTTCTAAATTTTTAAACGTGAAAATTAACGAAACGGTGGTGTTTAAGAGTCAATTTACTCGCTTAGGTTGCCTTCTTCTGATGACATATTCAATATCGCCTGCTGATTCTTTCCTTTTCATTGGTGCGTATAAGTTATAACAATTTGGTTCTTTCTCTAGCAAGACAATTCTATAACAAACAGAATCAGAAAATAGCAAGTTGGTTCCAATCAAATCCTCTCTCAGCTTTCTTTCCATCAGTCGGTTCCTTAACTTCTTCATAACGGATAGGTAATCTGCGTAGTGTGCTTGACTTGAGCAGGAAAAGTTTGCGTCTTTCAACAGAAAAATGTTGCCCATATTGATGATTTCCATGGTTGTTGTCTCCTTGTTCCATTTTTGTTTCCTACGGCCAATTCAATCAGGACTTTACCAACAAGACAAGAAGGGGAATATTAGGAACGAGGATGATTCTGAGTTTGAATGTGTTGTTTGCTTGAGCACGATCTGTCGTGATGAACAAGTCATGATTCTTCCAACATGTAAACATGGTTTCCATTTGTCTTGCATCGAGATTTGGCTCCAGCTTCATAAAAGTTGTCCCCTTTGCAGGGCTAAGGTTACAGCACTTCCACCTTCACCTTCACCTTCACCTTCACCTGCACCTTCACCGTCAACTTATCGTCGTTTGTATGACTTCTTGTCTGTCTTGTGTACTTTGTGTCGATACATTGGAAAGTTGAAGGAGAACCCTATTGACTTTGAGTTCACGTCAGCATTTTGGGAGAGTCTCTGTTACCTTTGAAGCCATAGGAAGGGGAAGTTCCATTCTTTGATGTTTGGTAAGTAGGAATCTTCTTCCTTGGCCTTGTTCCAAGGACCTAATTTGATTTCTGTCAAAGGTAGTCTAGCTTAAAAGTCACAGCGTCGTTGGAGATCTTGAATTCTCAATGATGTTACTGAAATAGGGTAATAGATGTAGTGAATGATTATGTGCACCTCTTTAGGTTTAAGGTGCCAATGAAAATTCTAAGAATCATTTTTTTATCAGTTCGATGAAATGGGAGCTCAGAGCAGCCAATAAGTGGTGATAAATGTTTTCCTTCTTTAAGCCATTTGACGAAATGATTAAAAAAGAACCTTCTTTTTCTGGCGCTTCAATAGAGATTAAGCAATGCATTGGAGTGTTTACAGAAAAAGAACAAAGGAATCTGCTTGTGGGATTGAAGAATATATTGGACTTTAATTAGACAATTAATATGAATTTGATTAGTAGTTGCAGAAAACCAGTATCTTATTATTATTATAAATATTGGGGAGAAGGACATGGTTTCATATAAATAGATTAACAATGAAATTTAAAAGCTTCCGACATAAGCTCCTTCCTAGTATCTGCAGCTAGATTGTTTGCTACGTAGCCATAGTTACAAGGAAATAACATATATAATTCCTCATACGACAGTTTGAATATCCAACAACTTGCTCAGACCAAGCAGGTTTCCAGGAACATCAATTCGCTTCTGCACAGGCATTTGCAATCTCTGCATTTATTCTTAATGCTTATGGTTCAGACCAAGGTGCTCTTGTGATGCTGACGATCTGACTCAGAATGGTCTTGACATCCTCCGGAACCATTTCCCCGGTTCAGGAATTATCTACTTGAAGGACCTTTAAAAGTTTGAAGTTTTCCCCTCAGGAGATGATCTGCCACGTGAAAATCTGTAGTATTGTTAACTATTGAAATTATTAACAAGTTTAAAGCTTCCAGAGAGGCCACCATCATCCTACCTGATGATAATTTAATTAAGGCTGCCAAGAGTCTTTAAAGATGACCCATGGGATAGCTTTATGCAAACTTGACAGCAGCTGATAGTGAAAAAACAATATTTATTGCCAAGGTTAGTAAAGAAAGGAACAGAAGTCCTTGATTTGCCACACTGAAACATTCCCAATTTGTTAAGACAATCATTTGAGCACAGCAAAGAAAGTCAGAATTCGGGAACGGGAGGAAGATCCCCCTCCCTCCTTACCGTCCCCTCCACCTGAGGCCCCCAGTTACAGCGCGGTAGTCACTGGTCACTCTAACTCTGATTCTACCTCCGCAGCCTGGCCTACCGAATACCCCATCGACATTGAAGATGGCGACATCACCATCGTACCTGGGCTCTTTGGGCCGGGCATAGAGCTTTCTACAGCATTTCAAAATTGCCTAAATCAACAATGGGAACAAGCCATCATTGTAAAACTCATGGGTAGAAAAATTGGCTATACTACGTTAAAAACGCGTCTTACCGCTATGTGGACACCCTCGGGACCGATCAAGATTGTTGACCTGGACAATGATTTCTTCTTGATCAACTTTCTCGACCCAGAGGACTATGATTATGCCTTGACTCAAGGGCCTTGGGTCATCCTGGGCCATGCCCTGTCGGTTCAACCATGGCGTCCGACATTCCGTCCATCCTCCGGCCAGGTTACCCACGTCATCACCTGGGTGCGTTTTCCGGAACTCCCGGTGGCTCGTTACCACCCATCGGTCCTCCATGCACTGGGCAACCTCGTAGGGCGTACAGTCAAAATTGACTCAAATACTCAACAATCTCAAAGGGGACGCTTCGCTCGGGTGGCCATAGACGTAGATCTCAGCCAACCGCTCCGATCCGTTGTGGAATTAGACGGAGAACAGATCAAGGTCCTATGAGGGCCTCCCTCAAATCTGCTTTACCTGTGGGCGCGTGGGCCACAGCATGTCCGATTGCCCTTCACGACCCCCTGACCCTTCTCCGGTCCTACCTCCGCCTTCAACGACAGACTCCCATGCTTCTTCTTCTGACTCACTGCCGGCCGATTCTTCATTGGTTGAGCCTCAGGCGGTGTACGGCCCCTGGCTCCAAGTCCAACGCAGGGGTCGTCGTACCCCCTCTACTCCAACGGTAACACGATCTGACAACCCCAGTCCTTCCTCCCGCGACACGATGCCTGGCTCACGTTTCAAGGTGCTTGCAGACGACCCTAGCGCAACCTCCGCCCCTGTCGCGCCGACTCCCTCTCCTGCGCCCTCGGCTGACCCTCAGGCGTCCAGATCCTTCTCTCGTCCAGCGCGCATGGGTTATAAGGCCTCGTCCGCAATAGTAATTCAACCTAGTACGAGAGGAACCGTTGATTCGCACAATTGGTCATCGC
>JAOTIZ010000005.1:2355874-2373183 GCA_027123425.1 Erythroxylum panamense
ACTCGATCCCCCACACGTCTGTTACCCATCTGCCGTTCCTCAAGTCCGATCACCGACCCCTCCTCGTGCAGTTCCTCCAACTCCCCGAACACTCTCCCTCGACGCGTCCCTTCCACTTCCAATCTGCTTGGGTGACTCATGAGGGCTTTCCCCACACTGTCGCCAAACATTGGCATTCTCCTCTTCCTACACTTTGTGCGAGGGTCCATCATCTGGGAGAGCAATTACGGACGTGGAATCGCTCGGCTTTTGGACACATCTTCTCTCGCAAAAGGAGGCTTCTGGCTAGACTCACCGGGGTCCAACGGGCATTGGACACCCGTCCCTCTCATTCCTGGCATGCGTTGGAAGTTACTCTCCGACAGGAGCTTGAGCACGTTCTTCTTCAAGAGGAATTATACTGGCATCAACAATCTCGATGTCAGTGGCTCGGACAGGGTGATCGCAACACCCGATATTACCATGCTCTTACGACTTCCAAACGCCGGAAGCTACACCTTACCTCTTTACAGGACACTTCGGGGTTGTCGCATTCCGGACATGCCGCCATTCGCAATATGGTCCAGGGGTTCTTTCAAGAACTCTACACTGCGTACTCTCCTACTACTACGCGCCCCCATCTCCCGGGCGGTTATCCCTCCCTCCCCCAGACCGCAGCTCCCGACCTGCTTCGCCCTCTTTCCCCAGATGAGGTCAAATCCGCCTTTTTTGCCCAAGCTCCCAACAAAGCCCCAGGTTTCGACGGGTTTCCGGCTTTCTTTTACCAATCGCAATGGGACACCGTCGGGCCTTCCTTGACTCGCTTCCTCCAACTCACCTTCCAGCACACGGTGTGGGAACAGGAGCTCAACCGCACCATACTGGTCCTCCTTCCCAAGGTTCCCTCCCCCACTACCATCACACAGTTTCGTCCTATCGCTCTGTGCTCGGTTATTTACAAAGCACTTACTAAGATTCTCATCCGCAGACTTCAACCTTTTCTCGACAAACTGGTTGCCCCGAATCAGTGTAGCTTTGTCCCTGGCCGCTCCATCACTGATAACATCATCATCGCTCAGGAAATCATTCATATGATGCGCCAGAAATCCGGCAAGAAGGGCTTCCTGGCGGTCAAGGTGGATCTTGAAAAAGCTTATGACCGACTCTCATGGGATTTCATCCAGGACACCCTCCTCGAGATTGGGCTCCCCGGGTCGTTTATTTCCCTCATTATGAAGTGCGTATCCACTGTTTCTATGCAAGTCACTTGGGACGGGGAGCTCAGTGACGCTTTTTCCCCTACCAGAGGGATTCGCCAAGGGGATCCCTTATCGCCATATCTGTTTGTCCTTTGCATGGAACGCCTGGGTCACCTCATCAATCATTCCGTTGCACAGGGTCGCTGGAAACCGATTCGTCTTAGCCCGGCTGGTCCCCCGGTGTCTCATCTTTTCTTCGCGGACGATCTCATCCTTTTTTCTGAGGCCTCCACCGCCCAGGCCGAGGTTATACGCACTACTTTAGCCACTTTTTGCAGTGTCTCTGGTCAACAGATTAGTCATGCTAAATCTCGCAGCTTTTACTCCAAGAACGTTCCGCGTGCTTTGGCCTGCCAGTTGAGTCGGGAGTTGGGATTTCAGCAGACCACGGACCTCGGTCGTTACCTGGGCGTTCCATTACTCCATGGTCGGGTCACCCAGCACACGTACCACTACATCCTGGACAAGGTGCATCACCGCCTCTCTGATTGGACAAGGCAGCAACTCTCATTAGCCGGACGTACTACCCTAATCCAATCCGTTATTTCCGCCCTTCCCACATATACCATGCAGACTGTTCGCCTTCCTCGTCGCCTCTGCGACGAATTAGAAAAACTCATGCGAAACTTCCTTTGGGGCTCCTCCCTCGGGGCCAGGAAGGTCCACCTTGTGCCGTGGGACACCGTCTGCAAACACAAGAACCTTGGCGGGCTGGGCCTCCGTCGTATTAGGGAGTCCAATGATGCGCAGTTAATCAAATTGGGGTGGACTCTGCTCTCGTCCCCCAACAACCTTTGGACCCGCATTGTGGCCGACAAGTACAGACTGAATGTCAATAGTCCTCCCCCGGTCTTTACGACGACGGGCGGGTCCATGACCTGGAGAAGCATTAAAGCGGTTTGGCCTCATGTCATTAGCGGCAGGAAATGGGCGATATTTGATGGGAAGACCGCACGTTTTTGGTTAGATCCTTGGGTGGATCAGTCGGGTCCGCTTCTCTCTCATGCCTTGCGGCCTATTTCCCCTTCCGCACAGTCCCACCCAGTGCAGCATTATGTGGATTCCACAGGTAATTGGGCCTGGCCTCAGTTTCAGTCCTTCATTCCTCACTCTATTTGTTTACTTATTGCAGGTATCCCCCCGCCTCATCACCGCTCCGGGGAGGACAGATTAACCTGGGGTTGGTCGGACTCTGGCCAGTGCACTACGGCCTCCGCCTACTCGATGCTGATGGCTTCGGAGTCCGAGGCCTCTCCTGGCTATTGGCGGCTTCTCTGGCGTTGACCGGGTCCTCAACGTATCCGTTCCTTTCTCTGGCTGTTGGCACATGATCAACTCCTCACCAATCAACAACGGAGGTGCCGTCACCTTCATCCGACGGCCGATTGCGCTCACTGCCCGGCCGAGGAATCCTCTCTACACGTGATGCGAGATTGCCCTAGAGCTCGCAGTTTGTGGCTCTCCTTCCCTTCCCTAGTTCATTCCCACGACTTTTTCAGTCTGCAGTCCCAGGATTGGCTCTTCAGTAATTTACACAGCTCCCGTCAGATTTATGGTCTCGATTGGTCTCTACTTTTCGGGACGGCCTGTTGGTTCTTGTGGTCGAGGCGGAATTGGTCCATATTTGACCCACAATTCTCCTGGCCCTCTTCCCCGGTCCACAAGGTTCTTGATTACACTCACCAGATACACAATGCCTTGTACTGGTCCCCGAGACTAGTGCCAGGCCAGCACCTGCGACACATGCAACTCATTGGCTGGAGTCCTCCAGAGCCAGCCTGGGTGAAACTCAACACCGATGGAGCCAGTCGGCTAGATCCAGCATTGGCTTCTGCGGGCGGCCTACTCCGCGATAGCACCGGTTCCTGGCTTGGCGGATTCGTCCAAAACCTGGGCTGGTGTACTTCTTTTACGGCCGAGCTGTGGGGCGTCTTCACTGGCTTGCAGTTGGCCTGGGAGCTAGGATACCGCCGAGTGCTTTTGGAGATGGACGCTCTGATCGCGCTTCAGGCTATTTCAGATTCGGAGACCCGCCTCACATCTCTTCATCCCCTCGTGGTCGGCATTACGGAGCTACTCAGCCGCAACTGGACGGTCTTCCCTCGACATATTCACCGGGAAGGCAACCGCTGCGCGGACTGGTTAGCCTCCGCCGCAGTCAATTTCGATTTGGGGGTTACCACTTTTGTATCTGCACCCTTCGGGTGCCTTTCATTCCTCCTTGAGGATATGGCTGGGTCTCGTTACCCACAACTTACGATGTAACTGTTTGTTCTCCTTTCCCTTTAATGAAAAAAAAAAAAAACTTGATGATCTCCTGCTTCTGTTCGAATCAAGGAATCTTTGATTAAAAAAATAGAAACTTTTGGTTAAAAAATGCAGTCTTTACCCTTCAGTTCAAAACTGAAAGTTGAATCTTTCTCTTGGAGGCTGAAGCATGCCAGGAAGGATATTAGTCATTAACTTGCACTGCAAAACGGACAGTTTTAAAGTAAACTATGAGTTATTTGAGTCAATTAAACAATAACAAAATAAAATGCAGAATAAAGAACATACCTTCAACCAACTTCAATTATCAAATGAATGGAGGCTTCATCTAGAGTCAAAGCTAAGAAGACAAGAACGGAAATAAAGAAACAGACAACCTTTGATTGTGTTCTTGAAAAGTCTTATCAGTTTTAAATTGCTTTAAATCTTCCAGGTCATAGTTCAAAGAAATGCCTTTGAATTTTTTTAAGTATAGACCAAAGTATCATCATATTTCTTCTTCCTTCCACCTCGTATATCCTGACAAATAGCAACGTCCAAGTCTCTAGTCTTCAGAGTTGATTCAATAGTCCTCCCGACATTTCTCCACACATGGTCTTACTCTTAATTGCTATCACTTCTTCTGTTCATATATACCCTTGAATCATATGTAATCCTTAATGAAACAAGAGTTGTCACCTTATTCCTTTCATTTTCTCGCCTGGGTATTGCTCATTTTTTAGCTTACCAAACACACAGCAATTGCGTTAAATCTGTGTGAAATTTGGCAGAAGCAAGAACAATGGTTGGTTTAGATGACTCAGCGGTAATAGAAACCACAGGCAAGATCATGGTAATAGCCATAATACTTCTATTCTTGGTGGTGATTTTCGTTCTCTTCATTCATCTATATGCAAAATGGTTCTTGTGGCGCACCGAAGAACCTCCTCTTCCACCACCTCAACAGAGGGGCTTACGTCGCGTGCGTTTTACCTTCACCCCCGTTGATGACTCTCTGCACAGTGCACTGGACCCCTCTGTCCTCAGATCATTACCAATGGTGATTCTTGGATCAGAAGAGTTCAAGGGTGGTTTAGATTGTGCGATTTGTTTATCTGAAGTTGAACAAGGTGAAAAAGCTCGGTTGCTGCCTCAATGCAACCATGGTTTCCATATTGATTGCATTGACATGTGGTTCCTTTCCAACTCTACTTGTCCTCTCTGTAGAAACTCAGTGGCACCTCTAAGTTCAATCCCAGGATTCTATAACAGCAATGACTTGGAAGAGAACAATCAATCTTTTGAGGAAATTTCTGATTCTCAGTTTTCAGTGGAACCTCCAAGTTTTCCAACAAATGTGCTGTTCCAGGCTGATCGGACTCAAGTAGGCGCTTCGGTATGTGGCAGGGACAGTGGCAGTGACTTGGAACAAGGAACTTCTGCTCAATCAGTTTCATCATCACTACCATCCTCGTCGTCATTATCAGCATCATCTTCTTATTCTTCATCTGAAGTTGGACCTATGCCTGAATTAATATTGGTCATGGAAGATGCTATGCAAATGAGTGATAGCTTTGAGGAGGAGGAAAACAAATCACCTGTGCCAAAATCAAGGCTTTTGGTTGAAGAAAAAGGGGTTCTTCCAAGCAGTTCTCTTGATGTTTAACGAGGAGAAGATCGGTTCGTTTTGAGACTCGAGCATCGATAGCTTTTCCGTGAATTACAAAGAATCCTCTCGGCTTCCTTTACTTGCTGTTCTTTTATTTTGCTGTTGATATCAAGTTTCTGAATAGTATTATGTAGCTAGTTGTCCATGTACCTTAACAGAGAGATATATAGCAACCTCCTCACTGGCATGATCTTTGCTTCCCTTCTTTTTTCTTTTTAGGGAAGAGGGGCATTCAATACTAGATAGATTAGCATATTGTACAGCACAGAATCCATCATCTTCCTTAAGAAGGTGTAATCACTAAAGATTATGAATGAGTGCAGGTTTCGTTTGTAAGGGTTTCTTGATTTAGGTCGTTCTTTCTTCCTGTTCCTTTTGTAATTTCGAATCGATCTAACTGGTAAAATAACATGAAAGTTTGATTCTTTGACAATGTCGTTAACTTCTGAGTATGCAGGCAGTTCAGTGTTAACTTTTTGAAAGTAAGAAAACTTTGTAAAATTGTGAAGAAGTCCCTGGAAATCCGTATTGATCATGTTATTTAAGGTCACATTGATTATTTGGATTGAAGAACATAACAAACAAATGGTTCTTCAGGTGGGACAAAATGAGGAATGTCTTCAGTTAACAACAGAAATGAACATGGCTAAAAATGTTCTTTTTGAACTCTTTTCCCCGACTAATACAACTGTTCTCACTTCAGAAGTCACAGCTGGTCTCAGATGATATTGCAGAGATTCGTTGCCAATTCAAAAGAACTATTCAGACTGAATACTTTGTGGCCAGGAATATGAAATTACATTGCAGATTTAGTTTAGGTCTTAAACTTCATGCCTGTATTACCCGCAGTTACGGTTGCATCGTCCGGAATTACTGCAATAATTCATAACTGCAGAGTAATCTGCAATCCGTGCTCAAGTCACTGAGTAGATGGGTCCATAGACAGTAACCTCTGGATCATTGTTAACATCGTCGAGACACATATAAGGTATCTCATTCTCTGACTTCTTCACCTTCAATGGGCTAAGGAGGCTAGTCAGTGGTCCTGATGATGGCTGGAATTGCCTTGAATGAGCTCTAACACTCCCACGTATTGGACCGGAAACATGACCCTGTCTTTGAAGCTTCGTTTTGGGGCTAATCGTTGCAGGTTCTGATCCAGTTTGCTTATGCTGTTTGTCAGCTTTCCACCATTTGAAAAGTGAGCTCTTCCATGAAACCTTGCTCTTTTTGTCTTCCTTCGTTCTTCTACCTCCGACTTCAATGGGAACTGGTGGAAAAGTCAGGATGTTTCTTTCCCTTGCATGTAGTCTTGCTTCTTCCAAGAACTGATGAATTTATTAACAAAGATATCATTGAGAAGAACTTAAAAGCTTCAGTTCAGTTGTCAATTTTCAGAAGTAAGAGTTCAACAAAGTCGAATGAAACTGAAGCTGACAGGTTTTTTTACCTGTGTGAAATCCAGCTGAAGATCCAATTCATACCCACCATAGTCCCTTGTCTCATGGTTCGGGTACACTGGAGACTCCATTTTTTCTTCCTGAAAATTGACTGAACCTGAAACCTTGAGTTTATATATCAGAACAGAATAGCCGAAGAGACACTGATGACTATAAGAAATTTTGTGGGTAGAAGATGAGAATGAAGAACTGGAAAGACAAGGAATGAAGTGGAGTGCAGAGCTTATGCGTATGGAGTTGAAAGTAGAATCGGTAACTTGTTAAATTACGCAGATTATGCTTCTCCAAGTGGCAAAAAGGAAAAGGCAGAACCTGCAATGATGTTTCATCATCGAGTAAATACAAGAAACGACTCTTACACTTTAAACAACAATGATTGGTGGCAACCACTAGTTACTGTCAGACATGAAGAATTAAACAAAACAATGATGATTAATTATGAAAGCTTATCAACAGTCGTTGGGATTGAAGCATATACAAAAATGCTCCTAAACTGCCGGGTGTTCAGGAGTGATTTGAGGCTTGCTTGTTTTCTCTTATTCAACCAGACCTGAACTGAGGACAGGTTCTTAGGATTGGAACACACCAAGTTCATACTTTTGACTTCTGATTGACCCTCATTTCATGGTTTGCTACTTTGCTTAACCTGGATGTAATATAGTTCATACTGCCGGCTGTGTCGGGCTTAGGGATGGAAAAAAGATCTGAACCCGAACTGGCCTGAACCAGCTCGATTTTAAAGTCAGGCCAAATCCGAAAAAAGTTCGAACTTGAACTAGACTTTAGAGATTATAGGTGCCTGACCTAAGCCCGGCCTGGAACATCCCCATATATACAGCCCATTTTATACAACTTTGGGTCAAAAAGCCCAAACTCAGTTCAACAAGCAAACATACTCGGAAGTTCGAAAAAACTCGGGCTCGGACCTGCCAATTTTTTTGGATCCCCGGGGGATGCCAGGATCCATGCCTTCTTTAAAGAGAAATCAAGAGAAGAAAAGGTTTGTGAGGGTTTAAAGAGAAGATGGTAACTCAAGAAAATTCACAATTCCAACTAAATTCAGACAAACATCATAATTTGGAGCTTCAAAACATTGGCTAACAAACTGCAATAGGTAACATAAAAATTAGCCACCAGACCCAGAAATCTGGGCATCAACGTCTATACAAGGCCTGTTTAAGTAAAACAGAAACCTAAAAACCATTTGGAGAGAAGTTTCTCCTCTAGCCAAAGCTTTGCTAATGTCTCCGTTTCTCATCCTACACATCAAAGTTGGAGTAGTGGCAAAGCCATGACAATACCAAAGATCGAGAACAGTAATAGCAGCATCCAGGTTGAGAATGGCTGTTTTCCGTTTCTTTCAAGGTCCTTGGGGGTATCTATTCTTTTTGCATCTTCTATTAAAGGCTGGTTTTCCAACTTAGGTTTTGATTGATCTTCTTGTGGAACATTTGGAGATACCTGCTCAGAAACAAGGTGCTCAGAATTCTGCTGCTGATTATGCTTCTCCACATACTCTGGAAACAATTTCCTAAATGTTGGGCTGTCATAAGGGGAAACGAACATCAAATGGAAAGTTAGACCTTCAACCGCATGTTTCAGGAAACGAAAAGCATATGTTAAAAATGCTTAATGGCAGGAAAAAGGTGAAGAAACTATTTGGATAATGCATCAAGACTAATTGAGATTAATAGACTTCAACTTTCATGCGAAAGAGCTCTATGCGAAATAGAGATGCATGAAGAGAAGAAACCAATGCACCGCACAATGACATGGGTTCTAGATTCTATATAGCATAATGACAAAAGTAAAAGCAATAATCGAAAGAGAGGAGTCGCATGCAGCAATTGCATTGATGCAGCCTTTGAAATAAATGTACAGAGAGGTTGAAGTACAAGATCATGTATATCGCTCAGGTTCCTGGATAAGGAGAGATAAACAGTTCAGCAAATCCTGCAATGACGAGAAAAAAATACTTACTTCTTACAGTTGAAGGCAAGAGAATTCTTGGCAAGAAGCTCCTTCTCAGCGACAGTCGTGTCTACACTGCCTGTTGTAGGACTGTTATCCATCTGCACAATAATCATACAACTTCAACAAACAAGAAGTCTTAAATAAGTAATATAAGCTTCATGCATTTATTTTACGAGCTTATCCGATAAAGAAACTGGTACTAATATAAGAAATCTAAGTAAAATTCTGATTAAAACATATAATCTAAAAATAATAGGCATATGTCAATTTATGCTGGAAGATCAAGACAAATAAGATTATGAATCAAGGAGCAGTCTGAACAAGTGAAACCACAATTGTAAGAAAATCCAAAATCCACAATCCACAATCCACAATCCACAATCCACAAACCACAATCTACTTACCATGAATGATAGAAGGCCCGTAAGTATGCTGCATCATGAAACAAGAGAAAAGTTACAATTTGGGTAGATTATGAAGTTATCCATGAATTTTAAACAGCTAATGGCAGAATATACAAGCATATTACATAAATATCATATGATGAAACATAACAGCAATGAAATCTGTTTTACCTTGAGACAGACCACATTGGATTCCAACTTTCTGGATGAACTGGGGAGTTGAGGTTAAAAAAACTGTTAGTCGTTAAGGTACAGTAAAATTTCTGATTTATTTAAAATAGCAGCATAGGAACTTACAGTCACTCATTGATAAGCAGATTTTCTTTTGTGTCATGAATCTTCCATTGGGAGTGATCATGCTATAAAGCATAAAAAATTAAAAAAGGAAATGGATTTTTATTGTCATTATGTAAGAAGAAAGTAAAAACGAAAAAAAATATTTTTAGAAAAAATAATGATAAAAAGCCGATGAGATTATAAATTACGTGATTCCAGGAGGTTTATAAGGATACTCTGGAGGGAACTTGATCTTTCCATAGTAATATCCACCTTAACATATTAAAGATAAAAACTATAATTCAAAATTAGAAATCAAAAGAAGTCATGAATTTCAGATAGGCATGAAGTAATGGTCAACAAACCTGCAAAAGGAGTTCCTTCACTTCCCTCCAGCACATAATCTGCAATACCAACATTCAACAACACCAAAATCAAGAAACTGAATAAAAACATTTAGATGAGAAACAAGACAGCCCCCACCAAAGTAGAAACAAAAACAATATATTCAAAAAGTCTTGCTCATCCTTATAAAGGATAAATCCTAAAATATGAAAAATTTTCAACGTGATTTCCAAGTTGCTAAAACCATGTTAATTATCAAGTCATATCTCCTTTGAACTATAGTGCCCCTTTCCCTCTCTAGCACTTATCCACATGTAAATTTCATAGTTTAATGTAATAAAAGCAAGAAAGATGCATGATTCAAAAATGCAAATTCAGCCAGTCTGACAAGGCACAACTTAAACTACGGTATCCAGCAGCCCATAATATAAGATTACACGAGGAAGTCAGTGGCGCATCAGAGAATAAGCATGACATCCTTACTCTTGGTTCAATCTTCTTTATCCGATTTTCCATTAAAAAAAATTACATCAAATTTATTTCATCTTTCAATTCTTCATCAAATAATGTTTTCGACAACATCCCAGGCTAGTATTATATTAGATAAATATTTTTATTTCCAGTGTGCCCAGAATCCAAAATCCAGAACTATCAACTGTCACATGCACATGACAACAAACTCAAACACCACAAATAGAAACTTTTCTTCTTTACTAATTTAAAACCTTACATACCATAATTCACACTTAAAGTAGCTAAAAGAGGTAAACTTACGCCATTCAAGTATGTTGCTTGGTGAAGGACGGGCAACAACATGAGATACTGGCTCCTACAATCAAGTGATGAAAACAAGTGATACACATACGAATTCTAATAACCTGTACATCTCACCCATCAGTGGTTAATATTACACTTACATCTATTTATAACTAAATTGCCAGATGCGCATACTAGCCAGTCTTCTACACAATATCAAGTTAAAACCTACAAATGTAATGCAGTGAATTGAGGGCAAAAAGAAACATACTTTACAAAGATCTCTAAACTCCTTCTGAAGCCGCTTGATGCACGATTTCTCAGCCATCACACTATTTGCACTCTTTAACTTGTTTGATACTCCGAAAAAAAAAGATAACACGTACTGATACAAAGAAGAAGCAAAATTGAAACAGTCAAACAACTGAACAGAATAATCAACACAACGAATGATACGCCTAAATACTGAAAAACTTGATCAATTAACAAAATTTATCAAACTCAGATTCTTTAACAAGATTACTTAAATCAAAGTGTATAAAAAAAAAACTAATCTTGATGCATTAAGTCGAAGCACGACAACAAATAGAAGCAAACAAAAACAGTAGACGCCAATCAACCACCGCCGGCCGCGAATTGAAGCTAAAAAACATGTTGAATTACAGAATTGAAATACAACGCAACCCAATTCGCCATAACAATTCCTAAAAGATCAAGACAATGAAAGATCTTACAAATTAACGAATTTCACAAAGAAACAGTTAATTTTGTGTAAACAAAAGCCAGACTATTAAAAGGGTCACATACCTCGTGAAAACCCAATTCGAGTAAGCGAGAAAGGACAGATTTTTAATTAGGGTTTCTCAATTTTCTCAACTTCCCCCCTTATTTGATGAGATGAGATTGAGAAATAGAGAAAAGAGGAAGAGGAAGAAGAAGAAATAGGGCATTAAATATAATTCTTAGACTTTGACCTTTTATCATATTTTCTTTATTCACAATTTTAAAAATTTTTGTGGTGAATTTTGTATTACTTTATGTCTATATCTAATAGGATCGTATAGATATAATATTCTTTTTTTATTATCTTTAAGATTTTTCAAATTAATAAATTTAAATACTAAAAATTGTATTTTTAATTCAATTTAACAACAATAACAACATTCAGTAAAAATTCCTGACACCTAAGATGGTCCAATAATATACCGTCTTAACTCTAATTAATAAAAAAATTGTTTTCAAATAATCATGCAAAAAAATAACAATAATAATTAAAAATAAACTTTAAAATTATTCTAATTCATTCCATTTTCCTTTTAAACTTTAGAACATAAAAATAAATTAATTTTAGATGATATAATTTTAAATTTACAAATCTTAATTATAAATTTAATACCAAAGACATCCAATATCTATATATTTTACTTTTTATTGTAATTATTAAAATCAAATTTAATTTAAATATATTATAAAAGAAAATTAATTCTATCACTTATAAAAAAGTTATTTAACAAATTTTAGTTAAATATTACTTTCCTTAAATAAATTTATTTTACTATGTTCTAAATATTTAGGTCTAGTTATGATTCATTATAATTTAAAAATAAAAAATAATACTTTCTTATATTAGTCTAATTCCAATTTCCAAGACAATTAAAATAATAATATCACGTGATTAAGTCACATGATTAAGAGCTAACTTAAATAACTGATGAGTGAAAAAAATCTGACTCAACAACATGCAGCAGTCAAAGACAAAGTGCAAGCACATGATCCTACTGCTTCAGATCCCAATCTTCGTCTAGTCCTGTCTGTCTTATGCTACTAATACTCTTTTTTTTCTTAAACACTTAACATTCAAACTCAGGTATAAATCTTTCTAAGTTCCAATCCTATATAATCTTCAAACCAACCAACCTACCATACTTGCTCAGTCTTCAGGCTTCCGTCATTCAACCAACAAACTCTTGCATACCTGCACACATTCAATGAGGGCATACTCCATAGCTGCAGCTCTTCTGCTTTCTGTCATTCTCCTATCTGCCTGTCTAAACATGGCGCGGCCACTTCCCTCTTTGTCGGTCCCGACCATGGCTTCATCGTCACGATCAGTTAGAGACCTGCAGGCTGGCTACAAGCAACTAAACTCGAGTTTCAGAACGATTCCTCCAAGCACCTCTAATCCCATTCAGAACAAGTAACTTCTGGGACTTATTTTCAAAGCACTTCTTCAAGCTTCCATCCATTCCATTGCCCACCATTTGCCATGACTAACTCTGGATATCACATTTTCTGCTCCCCAGGCGCAAACCTCCATTCAGTGACTCAGGATCAAAGAACAGAATGGCAGCATCTAGCTCCTCAAACCCTCCAAGAATCTGACTTTTCTCCTCCTTTTAAATTCTCCTGTTCTTTCATATTTTTTCTGTTTTCTTTTCATTCATTGTTTACCATATTTTCGTGCTAGTGTAGGGTAGTTTTTGAGAGTTAAAAGTTGATGCATTACATAATGTATCTACAGATTTCACAACCCCAGACAATTGAGTTTTTGATGTATAAATGGAAGCTTTCCAGTTTATCATATATAAAGAAAAGTTTACATTAGTTGCTTTCAGCAGCGTAAAGTGATCATCTCCCAAGTTGTATCCTATATAACATATTCAAGACCTGCAAGAACTAGTGATTCTACAAATACGATTAAAACAAAGTAAAAGGCTTAAGCTATCTGCAACTCTATTCGGTTTATCTCTCCAACTAATTTTCTATTGTTTAAGCTCTGTGCCATTTTGAAGTATAACAAAGTAAGAGTGAATGCTACAAAAACCTTGCTCATCATAGTTTTGACTTCTTTATTGAAGCTGCCGATGAACTATCATCTCTCCCTCAGTTCTAGCCTTTCATGTCAACAGAAAGAAACAGCCTTTGGCATACAAGAAGTTTCTGATGACCTATCATCTCTCCCTCGGTTCTAGCCTTTCACGTCAACAGAATGAAATGGCCTTCGGCATACACCTGATGCTTCATCTTTCTTAGATGCACTATTGATGTCAGAAACCCCGCTTGATGCTTTTTGTTTTTCAACTTCTTGTTCTTGTACCAGTGAAATCAAGCGTGGCATGTTTAGGAAATTTCTGATAAGCCGTGAGATGCCCAATCTGTTTCATCATTTTCTTTCCTTCATTTAGATTTGATGCATTCTTGGAAGTATTACTAAGGATGGGCTCATTTCTGAAGGACATTGATTAACTGGATCCAAATGTAGCAAAAAATTCTCTGTAAGCTGATTCTTTTGACACTTGCTTTGGCCTCTGCTGATCAGGATGGTTCGTGTACCTGTTGCAGTAACACAAGGTGAAAAAGAACATTAAATAAAGTTGAATTACCCAATCAGGACCCACAAAAACCATGAGTAAATCCACAAAAAAGTAGTAGACATTCAATGGTTGCACCAAGATTGTTTCTTTACTAAAAAAGTCTAATTTAGGACAAGAATTTTATAATTTAGGACAAGAATCCTGATACTGCAATGCAAAAACCATGTGGTATACCTATCAACATCTAGTCTGCTGAGTAGATATGGGCCTTGCTTTGTCTTCAAAAGCTCAACCTGAACAGCTAGCAAATTTGGTGCTATGACCTCTCCTAATGATGCATTAATGGCCACAAAGCACTTTTCAACAATAAACGAACCACATGAGTGCATCACAAGCTATTCAAAACGTCCTTGCAGCCTTTAGACGTTCAGAATAATTCAGTAAAACTAGACGTCAATTGCTGTTAATAGCTAATAGATTGAATATCCAGGACATATAAATGTTAAATGATATAAACTCCAATTCAAAACATTTACACAGTTAAATGCACATAAAGCAAGACAATGCAAAGGAAAATTGTAGATAAATGAACTTTTGAAAATGGGGAACCACCAAAATTTAATAGTAAAACATACTCCACAATTATTCTGTGTTTAATTTTTCCAGAAGCATTAGAATCTAGCAAAGCTTCAACGACTCGTGCCCATCCATCTTTTGTAATGATTGACTTCCAATCTTTCATTGACACGAGACTCAGAAGACAAAGCTGCATGAACCTGTTCAATAATATCATGAATTCTATGTGAGCATGTCAATTACTGAACTGACATTAGAGCTCTCAACCAATCATAAGCCACACATCTACTAGAAAACACTTTTGCCTATGCCACAATTAACAGAAAACAATGAGAAAGAGCAGAAAATAAATTAGAAACATGAAAGAAAAGTGGAGATAAACCCCACAATCAGAAGTAAGCGGTAACAGATAAACTTTTGCACAACACCCAATAAAAAAGCAAATAATAAGAAACCAAACAAACCCAAAAACACAAATTAAGAAAATAAACACGAGAACCTACCGAAAATACAAAGCTCCAACTTCAACATGTGACACCTAATCAGCATATAAACTCACGAAAGGGGCATAAAAGACACAAGCTTTGAGGTATAAGAATTGATTGAATAAAGGAAATCCACTATGCAGAAACTATTCACTACCACAGATCATAAAGGAAATTGAGGTATTTACAGATTGGAACTATGCCCTCTACAGGGAGGAACACAGGAATGGAAGCATTCACAATCTCCCTCGACCGATACACCAAAACTCTTCAAAATAGATTAATTTTCCTTTCCCCCAAATTTTCAGCACTCAAATGAGAACTAGGGTTTTGAGAGCACTACTGATCAATTCTCCGATTCTAAACCCAGCCAAACACGTAGAAACAAAGAAATTGAAGCAAAATTACAATACCTTAGGAAGAGAGCAACCCCATTCGAAGAAGTAATCAAAACCGTAAAGCACGTACAAGGTGGAAGATTTTCGAACAAAAGAGTTGAAATCGAAGAAGACCTTAGATCTAGCGGGGTTGACCCGCTTGACGTTGACGGCGACGCTGGACTCCTCGAATCCATCACTAGTCCCGCCGCCGCTGACGGAGGTGACACCGCTCCAAGAGAAAAGGATTCCCATAGTCACACCACTGTAATTTCTTTTAGAGCAAAACAAGCTTTGAATTTTAAGTACCATATATCATGTCTTATATCTTTGTAAAATATCGTTGCTCGAAGCTGAACGATGTCGTAAGGTCCCAGCAAATGCCGTTTTGTTTGCCCACTAAGTCAGACGACAGTGTTTTAATTGGTTTTAACTCAATTTGGTAATAGCTTCTTATACATTTATAAACTCTATCATTTATTAATAAATTTTTTAAATTCTAAAAAAAAAGTCATTTGTTATTAAACTTATGAAAATGCAATACCTTCTAATAGATACATACATTCATATGATTTAATCTTCTTTCTTCTTTCTATTTAAAATAATACTTAACATTTACGTCTACTCAATTTAGTCCGCAAAAAAAAGAACTTTTTAAAAAATACTCCCATAAATTACAAAATCACTTCTAACCAACTCAAACAATCATAACCTTACAACTTAATTACTCTAAAATTAAAACTTGTGATCTCACAATTTACCAACCTCTCCCCCTTTCTTTTTTTATTATTTTCTTTCATGAAAAAGGAAAGTAGACACTAACTAATTGAATTTTTATTGACAAAAGTTTTCGCCATAACAAGTACATAGGCTTTTAATAACAAAACTTAGTGATAAAAGAAAATTTGACAATATTAATATATTAATAGTGACAATTTAATTGTGAAGGTACTAAATTGTCACAATTTTCATTGTATTAGTGACACAAAAATAAATCATCGCAGTTGATCCAAACAATAGTATCAATCAATTGTTTTGTCACAACAAACCTCATATCTATGACGAAATAAACTTAGGCACAAAAAAATTGTCACTAAATTACAAATAGTAGTGGCCATAGTTATAATTTGGTGATTGTGACAATATTAAATAGACACTAATTAATTAAATATTTATTGACAAAATTTTTCATCACAACAAGTAAAATATTGTATGACGATAAACCGTTTCGTCATTACAAGAAAAAAATATTAGTAAGCAAACTAAGTTTTATGACAACAAATAGAAAATATTAGTTATCAGCATATGTTTTGTCACAATTACAATTAATTTCTGCCAAAATTATTTTTGCGTCAAATTTCATAGGCTTTTAATGACAAAATTTAATGATAAAATAAATTTTAACGCTATTAATATATTAATAGTGACAATTTAACTGTGAAAGATACTAAATTGCTACAATTACCATTGTATTAGTGACAAAATATAAATCATCATAGATAATCTAAACAATAGTGTCAACCAATTGTCTTGGCACTAAAAAATATCGTATTTGTGATGACAAAAATAGTTAGTAAAAAAAACTTGTCACTAAATTACGAATAGTTGTGACCGTAGTTATAGTTCAGTTCTTGTGACAATATAAAGTAGACACTATTTAATTGAATATTTATTGACAAAATTTGTTGTCACAATAAGTAAAATATTGTGTGACGATTAACCATTTCGTAACAAAAAGAAAAAAAATATTACTGACCAAACTATGTTTTGTCACAACAAATAGAAAATATTAGTTACTAACATAAGTTTTGTCACAATTACAATTTATTCCTGCCAAAATTATTTTAGCACCAAATTGCATAGGCTTTTAATGACAAAACTTAGTGATAAAAGAAAAGTTGTCACTATTAATATGTTAATAGTGATAACCTAATTGTGAAAGATATTAAATTATCACAATTACTATTGTATTAGTGACAAAAAAATAAATCATCAAAATTAAACTAAACAATAGTGTCAATCAATTATCTTGTCACAAAAAACCTCGTATTTGTGACAAAACAATAGTTAGTCATAAGAAAATGTCACTAAATGTCTTAACTCTTGTAGTGATTATGTTGGAGTTATGTAAATATAGTGCCCTAGAAAGCAAGTGTATTTACATGTAACTTTATCTTCTTCAGTTACA
>JAOTIZ010000005.1:2373283-2387019 GCA_027123425.1 Erythroxylum panamense
CACTACAAGAAATTGTATTTTTAGTGAAAGTAAAAATTGTCACTAAAAGCAGTAATATTTGTCACTATTATTAATAGTGTCTAATTTTTTAAGTCGTCACCTATCGTCACTAATACCTCCGTCACTAATAAAATAGTGACTAATTTAAGATATGGTCACAATTATGCAACACTTTTGTGACACAAAGACTAACACTAAAACTTGTGAAATTTGTGACAAAACTATATGGTCACAATAACTTTACATATTTGTGACAAGTTTATCATCACAAATAATATAAAGTAGTGACGAATTAAGTCGTAACAATACTTCATTTTATTGTGACAAAAGTACTGACACTAAAACTTATAGAATGTATGACAAAATTGTATGGTCACAATAACTTTACTTATTTATGACAAAATTTTTGACACAAATAATATAAAATAGTGACAAATAAAGACGTAACAACATTTCATTTTATTGTGACATTATCGCCACTAAAATAATTGAAAATAGTGACAAAATATTTGTCACTCGTGCTTTTTTTATCAGTGTCCGTTACTTCTTGGTCACTAATATTTTAAGAAAAAAGTGTCAACATCATTTTGTCATAAAAATGAAAAATTATTCTTAGAAAAATATTGTCACTAATGTGTTTATTACTGTCTCAAATAAAAATATCAATTCAACAATAGAATTGCATTATTAGTAAAAAAAATTTACTTCTGTGATCATATTGTCTAACATATTTTGTCACAAGTATGAAACTTATATGTTACAATAATGTTGTCACTAAATAAAGATTATATGTTACAATAAATTTATCATTAATCATGTTTGTCACATCCATTGGGCAATCTTCCTTCGCATCCTCTCTAGCTGTAGGCCTTTTGCGGGGATCTCTGAACAAAGTGACTGCATATCCAGAAATATAGGGCAAGACCAATGAGAAAGGGAAAGCATACATGAATTTGTACAAAAGAAGGGACAAATAATACAAGACTAAACCCACTGCAAACAATACTGACCGTAATATGGTTGATTGCATCATTACTTGCAGATGGTATTAGGACATAAAGGGTTACACCAGCAAACTGCAACAGAATAACATCCAAAGTCGTCTTACATCTTATTCATTCAAAATATATAGACTGTAAATACAAAAGCACCTAGAATTCTTAAAATGGCATGCATTTGTTTTTGAGTTTACCGTTCTGTGAACGTTGGAATTTAATTCAGCCCCAACTGAAAAGGGAAGCAACTCCAAGATCAACTTGTGCTTGTTCATCTCGGAAGTATTACTAAGGATGGGCTCAGTTCTGAAGGACATTGATTAACTGGATCCAGCAGAAAATTCTCTGTAAGCTGATTCTTTTGACACTGGCTTTGGCCTCTACTAATTAGGATGGTTCGTGTACCTGTTGTAGTAACACAAGGTGAAAAAGAACATGAAATAAAGTCAAACTACCCAATCAGGACCCACAAAAACCATGAGTAAATCCACAAAAAGTAGTAGACATTCAATGGTTGCACCAAGATTGTTTCTTTACTAAAAAAGTCTAATTTAGGACAAAAATTTTATAAGAATCCTGATACTGCAATGCAAAAACCATGTGGAATACCTATCAATATCTAGTCTGCTGAGTAGATATGGGCCTTGTTTTGTCTTCAAGAGCTCAACCTGAACAGCTAGCAAATCCGGTGCTATAACCTCTCCTAATGATGCATTAATGGCCACAAAGCACACGGTAAACGAACCAGATGAGTGCATCACAAGCTATCCAAAACGTCCTTGCAGCCTTTAGACGTTCAGAATAATCAAGTAAAACCAGACGTCAATTGCTGTTAATAGCTAATAGATTGAATATCAAGGACATATAAATGTTAAATGATATAAACTTCAATTCAAAACATTTACACAGTTAAATGCACATAAAGCAAGACAATGCAGACGAAAAATGTAGATAAATGAACTTCTGAAAATCGGAAACCACCAAAATTTAATAGTAAAACATACTCCACAATTAGTCTGTGTTTAATTTTTCCAGAAGTATTAGAATCTAGCAAATCTTCAACAACTCGTGCCCCTACATCTTTTGTAATGATTGACTTCCAATCTTTCATTGACGCGAGACAGCTGCATGAACCTGTTCAATAATATCATGAATTCTGTGTGAGCATCGCAAATACAGAATCGACACCAGAGCTCTCAACCAATCATAAGCCACACATCTACCAGAAAACACTTTTGCCTATGGCACATTTAACAGAAAACAATGAGAAAGAGCAGAAAATAAATTAGAAACATGAAAGGAAAGTGGAGATAAACCCCACAATCAGAAGTAAGCGGTAACAGATAAACTTCAGCACAACACCCAATAAACAAGCAAATATTAAGAAACCAAACAGACCCAGAATCACAAATTAAGAGAATAAACACGAGAACCTACCAAAAATACAAAGCCCCAACTTCAACATATGACACCTAATCAGCATATAAACTCACGAAAACGGCATAAAAGACGCAAGCTTTGAACAGAAAACGCAACATAAATCAGACACGAGAAACAAAACACCAAAAAGGAACAACCTTGCGAACGAACAAGCATTGAATAAACAACAAAGTTGTGACTGACTTGCCTGAAAATACGCAAGCAGAAGAAAGTAGCAGAGAAAAGCTTTGAGACTTACCCCGGACTTGGAGCTAAAGAGTAGCGAGCATAAAAACGACCTGCCGTTTTAAAAATAATGGGACAGTTACAGTTGAGGCCTCTTAACGTCATGTCGTTTTGCTTTGGGATCTGGGTCATTAGGAGGCCCAACCATTACTAATTATAACCCTTCTACACTTATATTTGGTTTGATTTATACTAGTAGAGCTTTTATTAATATAATTTTTCTATAGAAAAATTTTTCTAAGAAGTCAGTTAACTGTTTAGCTCTTATTTAAATAAAACTTTTTTCAAAGAGTTTCATACATTTAGACTATTTGGCAACATGAAAATAAAAAATATTTTTAATTTTATCTATATTTTATTTTGTAATAAAAACTATTTTTGCATATAAATATTATTTAAAGTGTATTAAACAATATGCAAAACACAATATATTAATTATTATATAATTTTAAACTATATGAAACATGTATGTGTAAAGCATATATAAATATTTAAAACAATATATTAATTACTTATGCATATAAATATTATTTAAAGTATATTAAATAATATGTAATGGACAATATATTAATTATTATATAATTTGTGGATATTATGAGAATTATGTGTAAAATATAAAAATAAAAGAGGAGTAGAGGGGAGGCCTTACAAGACCTGGAGGAAAGTGATCAAGAAAGATTTGGCTGAGTTGAACCTAAATGAGGTAGTAGCTACAAATAGATGAGTATAGCGTGATTGAATAAGGGTAAGGGATTAACCTTAAAAGTTCGCCATTATAGTAATGTATTTTTTTATTATGATTTATGTATTTAGTGAAAAAATTTTATTTTTATTTTTAGTTTTATATATATATATATAATTTCCTATGCTAGTTTTACGTTTTCTCTCTGTAACCTACGTCATTCATATCTTGTCTCATTTGCATGTGGATCTACTAGAAATAGTCTCTCTACTATGTAAGAATAAGGTTGCTTACTATTAGACCTCCCCAGATCTCGCTTTATTGCTGGATTTTGGATTGGGTGATGATGATGATGATGATATAAGAGCAAAAGAAATTAAAAAATAAGCTCATTAATTGATTTAAAAATTTTACCTGAAAAAGTCATTTGAGATGTTTTTTTGAAAAGCTCCAAATTTGATATTCTTAAAAAATTGTAGTTTGGCTATCAAAAAAATCATATCTATTAAAGAATTACTTTTTTATTTTACAATTAAGCACTCTTTTTTTAAGGCTTTTATGGTGGAGAAAAGTGTTTGTTAACCTTTCAAAATTTCATCAGGCAATATGTCTAGAAGGCCCAATAATGGTTATGACCTACTTTTGTTTTAATTTTTATAATTACAAACCTTTTTCTTTTTTCAAAATTTTAAAGACATAAGATACTTAGATCAAAAGTAATTTAGTTATTATTTATACATTTTAACTATAGTTTAGTGAAAATATTTAATTTAATAAGTTAAGAATGATAATAAGATAAATTGGCTGAATGGAAACATAAATTTGACTTAAAATTTTGAATACAACAAATAATTTATTAAATTTTAAAAAAATCCTTGAATTTAAATTAAAAAATTGAATTTGTTAAACAAAATAAGGATACATATGTCAAGTTCTAACCTTCAACACGAACTTGTGCTCAATTTAAGTTTAATTAATAGAGTTTAGATAAGATTGGAAGTAGATTGGACTAAGTTTAGGTTTTTTTTAAGGTTAAATCTACTTATAATGTAACCAAATAGTAAAAAAAAAAGGTTGACAAGTAGGAATTGCCTTATTGATTTAAACTATTCACTTAAGACTTTCCTTTGTAAGAAGTCTCGAGTTCGAGTTATAAAAAAAGGAGGGAAAAGGGAAATTTTCCCTATTGATGAGCATCTAGTCTCCTGAGCATGCTCTTTAATCGGTTCAATTACAGACGTCTCGTTTTTAACGACGGTGTGAGAATTGGAGCTACTAGAAAATCAAATACTACTGGGAACCTGATTCTAAGCAGGGCCAGTGATTAATCAACAACTAACTAATCAATATATGACGATTTCTTGTGGTAGAGTTTTAGGAGCTTAGAATTAGTTCAACAAATGCTGAGATACCTAATGTATATCAAAAGATTAAAAAAAAGTTGGATTTCTTAAAATTTTATTACTTGACTTTAATTAATTGACTCATTAAATAATTTATTTAAACTACATAATTTAAAATTTATAAATATTCATCAAGTATGACTTCCACCGACATTTAAACATTATGAACACCTTTCTCCTTCTTTATTACCAAACTTATAGTAACGAAGTAAGGTAATGATTTATATATATATATATAAAAGTAAGGTAATGATAGAAGCTACCATAAAAGTATAACCTCAATAGAAAATACAAAATAATACAAGAATGGTAATGATCAAACAAAAGGATAATGACATTTGCATTAATGGGCATGTGCTTTGTTAAGTGTTTAACAACTCATGCGTCTGCCTTATCATTATTAAAACAAAACAACACAATCGTAGTCGGTATCCATGACCATGCAAACCGTAATTTGCGATACGAGTCCAATCAAAGACTATAATCATTTCCATGGGTATCGTCATTATTACGACATAGCATTATAAAATAAAATATGTGTTTGTCGGAAGTAACTTTTTTTAGTAAGATTAAGGCTGTATATTATCAGACCTTCTTAGATTTTACTTTATTGTTTAATTTTAGACTAGATGTGATGATGATGAGATACTGGTTAATTTAATTATTCCAAATTATATTATTTTAATTGTCAGTTCAAGATTAAAATATTTAAAAATATTTAGTGAGGAATTATTGTAATTATTTATGAGCAATCTTATCATAAATGGTAAAATTAATATTTTAATAAATTAAAATATTTTTATTTAATAAAGTGACTTATAAATAATCCCTATTGATTAGCAATATAATTAATATTTTAAAATTAAACCTAATGTAAGTGATAAGAAAAGAAATTTAGAGTTTAAAAGATTCAACTAGTTTTAGGCTGTAATAAATTTGGTTAAAATTTTAGTAAAATTAAAGAATTTGAAATATGATTGAAGAAAATTATTTTTGTTATAAAAATTCAAAGCTTATTTAAAAAATAATATACTAAATAAAATTTAATTTATTTATTTTAATTTATAAAAATCAATCAATTTGATAACAATAATTATTAAAGTAGGTCAAACTAAAAATAAAAAATTGAACAAAAAATGATTAATTCAAAGTTTTTAACGGTTAAATCAATCGAAACGATTTAATTTTTTTATTATTGCATATAATTACGTTCAAAATAAAATTAATTTTGTAAATTGCATTTCAAACATATTTAGTAAATAAAAAATAATAGACTTTAAGTCGAATGGTCTAACCCTACCCAACCATTCCATTGTCATCCACACTCTGAACTCCCGCCGCTAATTGGTCAAGGTGCTTTATCTTGACTGATATGTACAGCACTCATGCCAAATTTGAATCGTGAAGCAGTCAGCCACCCATGTGCAGATGTTCTCTCCCTTTCATGCATATCAGCTTCTTCGTACTCGAGTCTCGACATCGGTAGTGTGAGAACTCATATAATGTAGTAACTCCTTATACGTACTAAATATTGGACCGTCTTTTTAAGAAGCTGACTGAGATCAAATTATGATTTACCTTCCTCACATAATATCGGGCTAGAATGTAGAGGCGTCTAGAGTTGGCGTTCCACCTTTTGAGTCCAAAGCTTCTTCTGTCATCTTCCTCAGATCTGTCATCACAATGCCAAAAACATAAAATACAAAAACCATATTCGGCACCATTTTGTTCCTTCCTTCCTTTCGTCCAAATGGCTACTTAAACTTAGTAGTTGGATTTTTCCGTCTCATGGTCACCCTCCATTAAAGACAAAGCAACAACCTAAGCTTGATCGATAAGAACAAGTCACAGTCTGCTCTATATATCCGACACTCCCTTTTTTAATTAAGCTAATTACCTTAATTAGTGTCTGAATTTTGTAGATAACCCTAAAAACATCATGGCATCTGAGCTCAGTCAAGTATAAAACTACACATTACCTGTAAAGGTAAAAGGAAACAGCTTTCTTTTTTTGGTGCTGTCTGTTCATTATTCGATATGCTTTATGGAAAAGCTCATGCCAACTCGAGCGTAGGACCAAAGTGAGAAAAGCTACTGCGCTGGAACTAATTTTGTTTATTAATAATGCATACATAATATATTTGCTTATAAGGGGTGGTTTAAAATTTGTAGAAATGGGTTAGATTTAATTTATTATATTGTTAATATATTTATAACAATTCACTTAACATACATATCGAAAACAACATCTCTACTAATTAGAGGTAAAACTGCATATTACTAAACCTCTTCAATTAATATCTCAAATCAGTAAAAAATTTTATTAAATTATTGATTTAGTTAATATATATTAAAAATAATAAAAACAGATCTCATTAATATACCATCTCTTTTAACTAACTTCACTCTGATAATTCTATTACAGGTATGAATTATACATTATTTTAAAATAAGGATTTAGTTTAAAATATAATTATAATTTTAAAAAAGTACTAAATGAAAATTAAAAAATGGACTAAAATACTAAATTGACCTATTTAAAAAAAAGCTTTATAGATTACTTCCAAATATAAAAAGGGTTTTTTTTAATTTTAGTTCAAGCGTTTTAATTATATTTATTTTGCTAAATGTTCAGAACATCAGATAAGTTGTATTCCGACACAGCTGTCTGAAATGATTCTTTCAAGTTGCATGTCGCTTGACTTTTTGCTTTGAACAGCACAAGAGGGAAAGTATTAAAATATAAAATATTAAGGAGAATTTTACACGTGTGTTTTTAAAAAATTTGCAATTTGGTGGAAAGGATCCCAAAGGAAAAAAATATAATTTTATGATTAATGATTAAAAGTCTTAATCACATTTTTAAAAAGTTGAATAAAATTTTATTTATAACATCAGAATTAGATTTTTAAAATTTTTAGTAATTAAAAATCATACTCGATAAACAAGTCTTCCCGTTTTGTAGAAGTTTAAAAAGGGTTATAATATACGTAACTTTTTTTAATTTTACAAATAAATTATTTTCGTAACTTAAACATGTAATCTTGTGAGTAAAATTGTTTGAAAGCTCATCTCGTAATTAGTATGTAACTTAGTTTATTATTAAAATATTATGTAAATTTTATAAATCTATTAAAATTGTATTTTAACATTTCATCAGATGCTTATTTAAACTTTAATTGATATTATAATTAGTATTATACTCTATTTAATAATAAATAGTTTTAAATAATTATTAAAACGTAAAATATGCCAAAAATTCACACATTTGACCTCTCAATAATTAAATTATTAATTTAATTTATTTAGCACCATATTTGAATAATTTAAATCTGACATAATTTTATAACTTTAATTGATTTTTGTTTTAATATTTCATTAAATATTTAATTAAACTTTTACTGATTTTTATCATCTTATTTAATTATAATAGATATTTTGAATAATTATTATTGATATTATTATTTTATTATTATTATTTTGTATTGATATCTTTATTATTTGTATTAAGGATTTTTTCGTATTATTATTATTTGTAATTTATTATTATTTCTTTTTAAAACTTATTTATTCTATTAACCTAAATTACTATTTTTCTGTTATATCTATATGTAAATTTATTAAAAACAGACTCTCTTATGTATAAGGGTAAAGTTGACTAATATCAGAACTTTTCAAATTCCCCTCACGACTTATGGTGCGATGATGTGATATTTTGAATAATATTAAAATGTAAAGTAATTCTAAATTTGACACCTTTGGCTTCTCCACTAGTTCACTTTGCCTGCAAGCCAATCCTCTTTCACTCTATAAATGCTCCGTACTGACTCTGGTGGTCTGCAACACCCAACACTTCCCAATCTGTTCCACACTGCTTTTCATTTCCTTCTTTGAGTTCATAAATCTGATCATGATCCAAGACAAGGAAAGCTTGGCAGGAACATCAGGTTCCGGGAAACACATAACATGTTCCAAGAAAAACAAAAGACTCTTGCTTGGAACATTTGCTTCTCTTCTGCTAGTTGCCACCACAATCGGTATAGTCACAGGAGTGAAGTCTCACAACAAGAACAAAGACAAGAATGATTCGTTAGCTTCACATCCTGTACTGAAATCCGCTTGCAGCAACACAAGATACCCTGATTTGTGCTTCTCGGCCATAGCTGAAGTCCCTGGAGTCTCTTCAAGGTTGAGTAGTCAAAAGGACGTGATTGAACTGTCCATTAACCTCACGACCAAAGCTGTTCAACACAACTTCTTCACTGTAGAGAAGCTTATAGCAACCAGAAAGCTCACCAAACGAGAGAAAACTGCTCTCCACGATTGTCTAGAGAACATTGACGAGACCTTGGACGAGCTACACCAGGCCCTGGAAGATCTTAATGTGTACCCCAACAAAAAATCTCTCACCCAACACGCAGATGACCTCAAAACCCTCTTGAGTTCTGCTATCACCAATCAAGACACGTGTTTAGATGGCTTGTCCAATGAGGATGCCGACAAACATGTCAGGGAAGCTTTGTTGGCCGGTGAAGTTCACGTCGAGAAAATGTGCAGCAACGCACTTGCCATGATCAAGAACATGACTGACACCGACATTGCCGCTGAGCTCATGTTGAAGGAGAAAACCACGAACAGAAAACTCAAGGAAGAAGAAGAAAACCACGACCAAAACGTATGGCCTAAATGGTTGTCAGGAGCCGACCGGCGGCTGCTGCAGTCCACCAGCGTGACACCGAACGTGGTGGTGGCGGCGGACGGCAGTGGTAATTACAGGACAGTGTCTGCGGCAGTTAACGCTGCGCCTAAGAAGAGCAGCACGAGGTACATTATCAAGATCAAAGCCGGTGTGTACAGAGAAAATGTGGAAGTGACAAAGTCTCATACGAACATCATGTTTGTTGGAGATGGAAGAAAAACAACAATCATCACAGGAAGCAGGAATGTGGTCGATGGAAGCACAACCTTCCATTCTGCCACAGTCGGTAAGCTCTCTCCCTCACTGATTCTCTAATTTCCTCTTGCACATAGCTTTCTTATGTTTCTTGCTGCATCCATGCATGGCAATGGAGGGATTTAATCGAATTAGTGTATGAAATTGCACATTCCTCGCATGTATGAGTCTTTTGCCATAGTCTCAATTCATATTTTTCCTTTTCTTTTTCATAATTGACCAACTAATTAACGTATGAAAAGAGAATCAAATTGTAATAAGCAAGCATGCACATGGTGAATAGACCTTTGTTTGCAAATCGGTGGTTGCTTTTCGAAACACGAAAGGTCAATATCGATCTTTCATAATCTTCTTCTCATCCTATGATTACTATAAACTTTATTATATATAAATAATAATAAAAATTAAAAAAGTATCTATTTTTATTTTTAAACGTTCTAATTATTAAATATCTTATTCACATATAAATATGTTAATTACATTTAATATAACAAATTAAGAATCAATTAACTAGATAATCTGATTCCGCTTTCTTTGCCGGAAAATCAGATGATGATAAAGACTGTCACACTTTGTTTTATGTCTGTCATTTGAGCTCTCCTGTGTGTGTCGTGTCCTTTTCTCTTTAGACCTTTTCCTGTCAAGCTCTAGCATAAATCTGTCAACTTAGATGCGAGTTTTGTGTATGAGTAGGCTTTAAGAGATAAAATCTTTAGTCTAATTTTATTTTACGGTGTTTTATTGTTTCTAGTAAATATTAGTAATTTATTTTTACGAGATCTGTATTTATTTATGTGAGATCCATGTGAGACTCACATAAATAAATAGTTGAGATTCACTGGATATAATAAGACACTATAAAATTGAACAGAAGATCTGGACAATGAACACTCAGGATAAGTTTACTTTTCAAACTTGGAAACGACCGGAAGGGAAATAGTTACAAGAGACAATTAAGGTTGTCGTTTTGTGGCTTTTATAATTGGCGTACAGCTGCCGAGTGCAAGGGAGTTGTGGGTCCTAGAGAGCGTGTATGTCTGACGTAGGAGGGCAGTCTTATCATCATTCCCTGTCACGCTAGGATTTAGATGTGACGGTGGATATTTCCTGGATGCTTCCTTGTCCTGGGTCCGATCATGCTCAGGTTAGACCCAATTGCCCTTCAGACTAAGTCCATCCTAATTTAATCTGGTTCATTGTCAAGCTTACTTAAATGAGGTTACAGTTTGTGTGGCCTAAGATGGAGGTTAAACAAATCTGGAGTCAAGTAACTAGTGTACGATGAATCTGAAAGCTAATTTCAACCACAGGAATTCCACAAGCATTAGTCTCTGTCAGGCACTTTCTTGTACAAATATTGATTAATATCCAACTAACACACTCCCAACCATGTGGTTGCAGCTGTGGTTGGTGCAGGATTCTTAGCCAGGGACATAACCTTCCAGAACACCGCTGGTCCGTCCAAGCACCAAGCTGTGGCACTACGGGCCGGGTCTGATCTTGCAGCATTTTACCAGTGTGACATGCTAGCTTACCAAGACACACTCTACGTCCACTCAAATCGCCAGTTCTTCATCAACTGTTACATAGCAGGAACGGTGGACTTCATTTTTGGCAACGCCGCTGCTGTGCTCCAGGATTGTGACATCCATGCTCGTAAGCCCAATTCAGGGCAGAAGAACATGGTCACAGCACAAGGTAGGACGGACGCGAATCAGAACACGGGAATTGTGATCCAAAAATGCAGGATTGGTGCAACCTCTGATCTTGAACCTGTCAAAGGCAGCTTCCCAACTTATCTGGGCAGACCCTGGAAAGAGTATTCCAGGACTGTGGTGATGCAATCGAGTATAAGTAATGTGATTCACCCAGCAGGTTGGCATGAGTGGTCTGGGAATTTCGCACTCAACACATTGTATTATGCAGAGTATCAGAACACTGGAGATGGGGCTAACACCTCAGGCAGGGTCAAATGGAAAGGGTACAAGGTCATCAGTAGTGCAACAGAAGCTCAAGGGTTTAGTCCTGCCAGGTTCATTGCAGGAAGTAGCTGGCTCCGTTCCACAACGTTTCCTTTCTCTCTTGGCTTGTGAAGAAGATTAAATTTGATGTGATCATATGTATGTAGTAGTTATGCTGCTTCGTGTTGAATCGATTCGAGTGTTTCCTGTGGCTAATCGAATAATGTCATCAATAAGAGCTGACTGTTCTTGCTCTACACATGCTGTTAACTATTATCAGAATTAGATGGTACCATGGACTTACAGGATTGCCTAATCCAACCAAGACAACCATTTACAGCCACCAATCCAACACCATCATAGCTCAGGGCAAGAACCCTAATATCAAAACACAGGTAGTTCAATTCAGAAGAATACACTATCAGCTGTAAAAATCTCACGGCTCCCCCATACATAGGTAGACTCTGGAAAGGTTTACTCCACCACTGTGATTATGCAGTCTGACACGGAGAATTCCTGAATCCGTTGGACTTGACATCTGGGAACATAATACCAGAACACAGGGCCTGGTTTTGATCTGTTTGAAAGGGTCAACTGTGCTGCTTAGAAATCCCCTCTTTCAAAAGATCATGCAAGGATGTACACTGGTTAATACATCCTTCGGCAATTACGCCCATAATTTGGAAGATCTTTAATCTTAAAAGATTTACTTTTTAATTCAAGTTACTTAACAATTTTAAAATATATATTTATCTTCATTAAGAGAATTTAAACGAGACCAAAGATACAATACATGCCATTCAAAGTATAATTGATTTAAATTAATAAGTAATTACACTCATTATTCTGCTGTTTTAGGCTATTCGAGTCAAGCCGTATAGACCCTTTTGACCCGGGCCTAGTTCAAAATAACATCCGTACTCTGCTTGTTATGCAGTTTTTTTTTTACATAGGCAACCTGCCTATAAGCTACTCTCTCGTAGGAAATTTATTGTCAGCATTCAGTAAGTCTCCCAACCCAAGCGGAGGGCAAATCAAAACATGAGGACCATTCATTAGATAACAAGCATATTTCGCAATTTAATCTGTGCACCTGATGGCCTCCTTTGTCACATACTGGATGGTTACTTGCCAATCCTGACTGATGAGCTCTTGAATATTGTGAAATAATTGGCCATTACCATGGACATTTGTCCTATGACGGATTTGGTTAACGGCCAGTTCGCAATCAGACTTTACCAGAACGTGTCGTAGGCTGTGACACCATGCAAACTGTAGATTCTGCAAAATATCTGTAAGCTCGGTTGTAAAGATAGAATATCTGTAGTTTCATCAAGACTGGATATTGTTGAAACGGTAAAACTATCACACATTATGCTTCTTTCTTATGAACGAAGTAATTGATCTTATTAATTAAAGTATAGAGATACTTAAACTAATATGTGGGTGATTATTAGAGAATAAGTCACTGAATTGATCCGATTATGAAAATTCCGAATGCAGTATTACTTATGTGTCTATAGACTATCTCACAAAGATGGTTGTGTAATTAATCCTCATACTTGAGATTAACAAGATATCTAGTGTGGGAATTATTATGTTTTGATGCTACTTATGAATCGCCCTAGGATAATTCTATCGGTAGCAATTGGATACAATATGAACCATATGTAGGTAGTTAAGTAAGTCGATAAAGGATTTGTCACTCTGAAGTAATTAGAGAGAATATTCTAGTGTTCTTGATTGGTAATGATTTATGGAATTCTCTGGTCAAAGTGAAATGATATTTGAAAAGAATTTTTCAAATTTTAATTATAAATCAATTACTAATAAGCAAGAACGAACATAATTGGATGATAAGAGTAGACACTATGTCCATACTTTGTCCAATTAGAATATTGGATGATGAAAAGATTAAATTATACATTATCACCACGCATGGATAGTTTAAATCAATCACCTTGACATTCCTAATATTTGGGTAATCATGACATGTTGCTAGACATCAATCATGATTTATGATTATGAATTTTTTAATTAGAGAATTAAAGATAAATTAAAAGGAGTTTTAATTTA
>JAOTIZ010000005.1:2399045-2409487 GCA_027123425.1 Erythroxylum panamense
CTCTATTTCAATCAACTCATCCACTTGATCATTCTTATGACTAAGTCAAATTGTCACTCAAGGTTCGGGGTCCAACAGTTGGAGGCCTCCGCCCTCCTCAGGCAGCAGGAGGCGGATATCGCCCTCCTCCGATTCAAGGGGGGTTTCGTGTGGCCAAGCAGTCTCCACGCCGGGGGCAGAAGCCGAGAGACCACCAGTCACAGCGGCACTGTAGGACGCCTGGGGACGCGATGGGGTAGGGTCGTCGTCGCGTTTCCGGGTGCGACTCTGTTTAGGATGGTGGCCCTCCTTGTCAGGGGGTTCCATGATGTGCCTAACAGGAGAGGCGAATGAGGAAGCAGAAGATCGATACAATGGTGGACACTCCGATGCAGTTCACAAACGGTTAGAATTTAGCAATAATCTTACTATTCAGGCCTTTTTAAGAAACGTCAACTTTCAATTCTTTTCTTTGACAAAAGGGCAAAGCCATTTAGATTTTTCCAGAGAAAATTCTCGATCCTTTTGGTCTTCATCTCCAGTTTGACTCCATCCAATATATGACTTTTCATGATTGATTGTTCAGCTCCTCTTACGGTAACTTTGGTTTTAAGGTTACCTAATGATGTCCTGCAAGATTTCTGAAGACAAGGTCCTGTACTTGTTATGATAGATATATTAAATAGTCATGAAACATGAGAATCGGTCAGTCTTAGATCATATGATCTTAATGTACTTATGTAATTATGTATATTCAGTTCAAATTTAGGGAAGTTTTCTGAAGAGTAAAGTTGTTTTTCTAATTATTATCTTAAAAGAGAATTAATTATTATTAAACAGGAATACAGATTAGCATAACCAAAAGACTTAGTAAATATAATAAGCCTGAAAAGGTGGAATCTTTGTCATGATCTTAATGTATGTAATTATGTATACTTCTGAGAACTGGTGGTATTCCGAGTCAAAACCCTGCTAGTACAAGAAAAAAGTTGTTTTCTTTCATAATTTCAGTACAAATTTAGGGAAGTTTTCTAAAGAATAAAGTTGTTTTTCTAATTATTATCTGAAAAGAGCATTAATTATTATTAAACAGGAATGCAGATTAGCATAACAAAAAGACCTAGTAAATATAATAAGCCTGAAAAGGTGGAATCGTTGTCATGATCTTAATGTATGTAATTATGTATACTTCTGAGAACTGGTGGTATTCCGAGTCAAAATCATGCATAGTACATGAAAAAAGTTGTTTTCTTTCATAATTTCAGTACAAATTTAAGGAAGTTTTGTGAAGATTACTGAAGAATAAGCTGTTTTTCTAATTATTATCTGAAAAGAGCATTAATTATTAGTAAGTAGGAATACAGATTAGCATAACGAAAAGACTTATTAGTAAATAAAATAAGCCTGAAAAGGTGAAATCTTTGTCACCTGATTTGGACTATGAACAGAAGTTGAAAGCAAAAAACTGTGGGCTGGAGTCAAGGAACCTGCTTAGTGATGAGTGAGGCATAAACAGCAAAACAGAACTTCCCCTCCAAGTTTCAATGTTTTGTTAAAGCTTTTATTTTTTATTTTTTGATTCTGACGAAAAATTTTTAGAAAACGACGTCAAACACCTCTCTCTTTCTTCGTGTCTCAACACCACCTGTTCTATTCCTGTGTACTGCGTGTCTAGAGACTATAAAGGATGCGGAAATTAGTGATTGTCAAAAACATCTTTAACCGATCACATCAATATCAAAACTTGCTGCCATCTCTCGCTTCTTCACGTTTCTTGTCTTCAAATTCTGTTCTTGATTCTTCTCCTTCTTCTTCCCCAATGGCTCCAGTGTCTCTTGACACCATTAATCCCAAGGTACCCACTTACTTATTTTCAATAAAGTTTGTACCTTTCTGATTGGAACACTGTTTAATTGATTTATCTTATTGATCTGACGGCTTGTTTGCTTCTGGGTTGGTTTGGTTTGGTTTGGTTTTAGCTTGCCTCTTCATATTTTGTTCGGATTTATGATTTTGTTTGTGTTATTACTGTTTCTTCTTGCAATCTATATATTCATCTCTGGGTTTGTGTTTGACTTTAACAATATATCTCCGTAGAAGTCTTCACTCTGGTTCTGCCATTTAGGCGCATACATAAGCACTTTTTTTATAACACAGAGATGCTCGTATACTATTATGGGAAACTTTCCTTATGATTGTACGCCCAGGTTCTTGCTTTTTCCTTATATGTATATGTCTAACAGCCCTTTTGTGACACTTCCCTTGCAAATTGAAGGGCTATGGATGCATCTGAAAAACAAAGAACCTTTCTTTAACTTCTATTAATGTGCAAAAGTGTCGTGTATTTGAATGTCTACTATCTGGAGGAGTTAAGTGATGATTTGCTTTTGCAGATTGATGATCGCTGATTAGTTTCTAATTTTTCTAAAATTAAAGGCTTTTATTCTCAATCATTTGCACTTATGTTCATTTTTTTTTCTGTTGCTTTCTCCAGGTTTTGAAATGTGAATATGCAGTGCGTGGTGAGATTGTCACCCTTGCTCAGGTAACACATAAAACTTGCAAACTAGCTCGTATGGGCGTCTATCCCTCTCACAGTTAGGATCACACTGTATTCTCTTTAAGAAACTTGCAAGTTGATCTGCTTGTGTGTTGAATGTAGTTGTGTTATTTGTCTGTATTACACAGCGGTTACAAGAAGAATTGAAGGCTAAGCCAGGTTCTCTTCCCTTTGATGAGGTATTTCGTTTTTGTTTTCGATTCACCTCTTGTTATCTAAAGGCATGTGAAATGAAATGGTTATTCTTCTATGAATTGAAGTCCTCCCTTTATGCTTTAATTATTTTGTTGTGTTAGTTATATTTGATTTACAATTGATAGTATATATCATTTTATGGAAGCTTCTCATTGTTGACTAGATCGAATAGGGATTTCAATGGTCAAGGAAAAACAAATAATTTACCTTGTTAGTTATTTATTACATTTAGTTCTTTGTTTCTTCATGCTGCTTGGGAAGTAGAGAAATTGATATATAGAATGTGTAAATTTCAACTGTATATGTAGAGTGTAAAAGGGAGCTTTTATATACTTATTTTCCTCCATCTGACAGATAATATACTGCAATATCGGGAATCCTCAATCACTTGGTCAACAGCCAATCACCTTTTTCCGTGAGGTATGTCCTCTTTAACTTCTTAGTTGATAGTATGTATTTGGTAGAAGTAATTCTTATTCATAGATATTTTACTTAGGTGCTTGCACTCTGCGACCATCCTAGCATTTTGGACAAAAGTGAAACACAGGGTTTGTTCAGGTATTAAATCTTTTTTGTTTCTATCTTCGAAATTCTTCCTTTACCATTTTCCACTTTGACGGGATAATGGAGTTGATTATGACCATGTACTGTCCTGTAAACAATTAGGTTGCTATTGTTGCTATTTCCTGCAGGTAAATGAAAAGAAAAAAGACTATATATGAGATGAAATATAAGATGAATACGTTAATAATAGTGAAAGTCTTCCATTCAATATCTTGTTACCTATTCTTCTATTTTGTGGAACTGAGTAATAATAGAAACAAAATTCTCCCCTTTCCCTTTCCTTTAACAATACCTTATATAATTATTGAATTACTTTCTGCAGTGCTGATGCAATAGAACGAGCTTGGCAGATTCTTGATCAAATTCCTGGGAGAGCAACTGGTGCTTACAGTCACAGTCAGGTGATTATCAGTTACCACCTAAGTCAGTTTTGGAGTCTTTGGTTCAGATTCAGTGTGTTAGAAGGATAGCATATCATGGTTTTACCTTTTCATGACAGGGCATCAAGGGATTACGTGATACCATTGCCGCTGGAATTGAAGCTCGTGATGGTTTTCCTGCTGATCCAAACGACATTTTCTTGACAGATGGTGCAAGTCCAGCGGCAAGTCAATTGTTCCATACTTGATTCTAGAAACACTGTGGGACATATGATTATATATGATTAGATATACATATATATAATTATGTATATATAAATGTATGTAAGTGTATCTAATCATATAGATTGATAGTTGCATGATTGATACTCAAAACATGCGTACTGATTGTGCTTTCTCTATTACCAGGTCCACATGATGATGCAGTTACTAATAAGCTCAGAAAATGATGGAATACTTTGTCCCATTCCTCAGTATCCATTATACTCAGCATCAATTGCTCTCCATGGTGGCTCTCTGGTATGCTTTCTCTATCTTAGAATTCAGCAATGTGTGCTGGTTATCAACTTAGATATTCTTTTAGCTTTCCTGAACTATATTGATGATCCAACTGGCCCTTTCTTTAAATTCTTCTTGAAACATAGTCCTAAAAGTGATCTCACCCAATAAAGAATTTTTTGTTAAATGTCTGGCCTATCTTATAATTACATTGACCTTAGGACTTGATTACGAAGATCTATATTGCAGGTTCCTTACTACCTTGATGAAGCAACTGGATGGGGATTGGAAATTTCTAATCTCAAAAAACAATTGGATGATGCCAAGACTAACGGTATCAAAGTTAGGGCCTTGGTTGTGATCAATCCAGGCAATCCAACAGGGCAGGTGACAAACTTTCCTTAAGAATGCAGTTTTGAGTATATATATAACTTCAGTTTTCTGCATTAGCCAAGAAAACTATACTGTAGATAAATTGTAATTTGATTTCTCCCTGTGATTTAGGTCCTTGGTGAGGACAACCAGAAGGAGATTGTGGAGTTCTGCAAGCAAGAAGGTCTTGTTCTTCTGGCAGATGAGGTTGGTGGGCAAGTAGTTTATGCTTTTGTGTTGGATGGTTTCTTTATAACTGATAACTTTGTATGAATTTCTTGTGTTGATTCAGGTTTATCAAGCAAATGTTTATGTTCCAGAGAAGAAATTTCACTCCTTTAAGAAGATCTCCCGATCGGTGGGTTATGGTGAAAAGGATTTATCTCTAGTATCTTTCCAGTCTGTCTCTAAAGGTTAGATGGCAAGTTGATAATTTCTTTGTAAAGTGGTGGTATTTCTTTATTTCAAGATGTTGATTGTACATTTTCTTTTTGATATTTTTAGGGTACTATGGAGAGTGTGGAAAGAGAGGCGGCTATATGGAGGTCACTGGTTTTACTCCCGAAATAAGGGAGCAAATATATAAAGTAGCATCAGTAAATCTTTGCTCTAACATTTCTGGTCAAATTCTTGCTAGCCTTGTCATGAGCCCGCCCAAGGTTTGTTGTTGACCTCTCTTCCTATGTTAGCTTCCTTTGACATGATTTCAGATTCTTTAGGCTTAGGTTCAGCAAACTTTTGTCTTCTATCCATGGGCATTGATGAAGACAGAAACCTACTAATCCTTTATTTTCTTACCTTGCAATGATTCCAAATGATGCATGTTGGCAGGTCGGTGAAGAGTCATATGAGTCATATGATGCAGAGAAAGACGCAATTCTTTCATCACTCGCAAGGCGTGCAAAGGTGATAACACTATGCTTTCAAGTGCATTCGAGATAGTAATGACATATTATCGATCTCCATGTTGTCAACTCACTTTCAAATGTCGTGCTTACACTTTCATAATTACTTATGTTGGCTACATTCCTAGAGTTTGAGATCATAATATGGACAACCATCTTTATGATTAATGACAGACACTGGAAGAAGCGCTTAACAATTTAGAGGGTGTGACATGTAACAAAGCAGAAGGAGCAATGTATCTTTTTCCCCAAATTCGCTTACCTGAGAAGGCAATCAAAGCGGCAGAAGCTGCTAAAACAGCCCCAGATGCATTCTATTGTCGCCGACTCCTCAACACCACAGGAGTTGTTGTTGTCCCTGGTTCTGGATTTGGCCAGGTGAGTACAATGGTTCAAGTTGCTTTGAGAATTTTGTAGTACCAGCATAGTCTTACCTATAAAAGCTGGGTTGTCTGATATCTGATGAGTTGTTCCTTTAGCTGATACCTTGTATTTCTGTTGCTTTGTCAAAGGTTCCTGGAACATGGCATTTCAGGTGCACTATACTGCCTCAAGAGGACAAGATTCCAGCTATAGTTTCTCGTCTGACACAGTTCCATAAGAGTTTCATGGATGAATATCGTGACTAGAAAAATTAGGGAATCACCCTTCCGTTCAATCATAATAGGTTCCTTGAAAAGAACATTTATCTTTTGTGTACCATGCAATTAGCCTTTACCTGTTGTTTCTCTAAAGTTTCAATGGCCATGCAGATTATTCTGCAGGCTAACACACCTTGTTCTCAAGTTTGATTCAATAAAAATGGGGCGAATCAGTTTCACTTTTTTTCAACATTTTCTACAGTTGAATTCATCTTGGAATCGTTGCTCAGTATTAAGGTTTCGAGTCGGCCTGAAAAGTCCAAGCTTGTTGAACAAGGAAAGGGATAAAAGTATGAAAATTCAGATTCGGGTTTAGATACATCAGAGCCTGAAACTCGATCAATTCGGAATTTATCCTTTGCCAAACCTACTTTGAATGATGGCAAGAGAACTTGCTGCTAACACACCAAGTCCTGCAAGTAACAGTTGTTAATCTTTCAAGTATCAATTGCACAACTACAAATAGTACTACGCCAGCCTTGATGGTGACGTACTCATTGAAGAATTATCAAGCCTTTTCAAAGACAAATTATTTCATATTTGGTCCTTAAAGAAGTTCAAAGCCTTCTTTATGGTAGATAGCTTATTAACTGATCACAATGAGATTCTCTGAAGAGAAGTTCATTCTTAATCAAGTAAAATTACACAACTGATAATGTAACAAAGTTGATTGAAAGGTTCATATCTCAGTGTTCTTCAACTAATAAAAAGTCTGCAGTTCAGCTAACAATGGACCAGACATTAAATCAAGCCGGAAATTTCGTAGACGGGGTTTTTTTTTGTTTCTTGTGTTCTTATAGGCGAGTAATGACGGCCTCCACCTCAGAAGGGGTATACAAATGGTATGTTGGAGCAACCTTTGCAATGTCAACATTGTTAGGAGTCACCTGAAATCAATACACAGATAGATAACATAACTGGACCAACAAAATGATACATACCAATGTGTCATTGGTTCCATGAATGACATGTAATCATAAGCTTAGCCTAATGAGTTATAGAATGCAGTAAACTAATGGACATAATAAAGTTTGTCACATTACCTTTTCTTCCATCACTTGCTTCAAAATAGAAAGTGCAATTGTCTCGGCCTCTTGAAGAGTAAGGTCCTGTGTAAAATTCAACCATTATTGTCACAGCCCATTAAAACCTATTTGATGAATGACTACTTAGACATGGAACTATTCTGTAATTAAGTCCTCCAAGATTATTTAAACCGGAAGCAGTAGTACCTTGTTATATTGCTCTTGCAGAGAGCTATCTGCACCTTCAGAACCTGAACCAATAGCCTTTGCATTGCATTGCCAGAATGTGCCCGATGGATCTGTGTAATACCTGAAAAACACAAGTTATCCTTTAAACATTATAGCAATATTTTACCATGGTATAAAGGGATAGAGAGGGAAAGGGCGAGCACTAATTTTAAATTTTTTTCCCCAAAATTCACTATAGAATCAATTCATGGAAGCCTAAGTTGGTGGAAACAATTCTTTCCGTAGGGGATAATGGTTTACGAAGATGCTGAGAGTGGAAAAGTTCAAGCATTCAATAATTAATTATTTGGTAAGGAATTTAAAGGAAAAGAAGCCTTTGGTAGATCTAAAACAAACTGATATGCAGAACTTACAAGCTGGGTCCATTTTCATCGTGACCAGCAATGAGTAGCGATACCCCAAATGGTCTGGACTGTTAAGGTAATAAAACATGAAAATATCAGGAAACAAAAGATAAACTCATATTATAGACATAGCTACGCCACCGTATAGAAGTATGAAGTTTTACTCCAAAAAGAATTTATTTGCAAGGAGCATAGCAAAGCAGTAGGACATAAAATAGCTTTCCCTATGTCTGCTGTATGGCATACAGCAGGGAATTTCAATCAAACTAGTTGAAGCAAGAAGCTACAAAGCCAATAAACAGTTTTCACAGTAAATGATGAAATAAAAAGGAATTAGCTGGAAAAGGAAAATGCACATCTATGGTCTTACTCATCACATCAGGAGAAAAAGACATAAACTCTGAAAGAGTTGGTAGCAAATAACATTTTACGCATATCGTCACAGGGAGGGTTTTGAGAAATGAACTCTAGACAAGCACAACCAAAAAATAAGAAGGAAACAGTTATTACCATTGATTCTTCATCACCTTCGCCAAAACGAAGGGCTAGATCACAAAGTGCTTGAGTTGTGGACTCCACAGTCATTGGCTCACCATACGAGAAACGGTGGTTCTGAAATTTGGAAGAATTTCATTAAAGGATTGTTTAAAATTTTATGTACAAATCAAGAGAGAAGCTAGAATAGCAGGATTACTTGAGTTTCCACACGTGCATGTTCAACGAGTGTTCGGGCATCTGCAATTAATCCACTCATAGCACATCCAATATGCTCATCAATTTCCATAACCTTTTCCACACTACTAGGCTCCTAAGAGAGGATTTCAAAGGAAAAATGCCTCTAATGAGTTGCAATAGCTAAGACCAATAACCATATCTAAGTTATCAAGGAAGCTAAGTACATAGCACAAAAGAAAGAAATGCAATACTCATCAAACAAAGACTGTAAATATTCAATAAAAACTTGAACACAAATTTCAAAATATAAATAAATAAAATCTAATGAGGTTACAAATCTACAAACTATGTTTCTATTATTGTAAAAATTGTTTAAGATCACGTAAGTCGCTCAAGAACAAGTGAATTGAAAATGTCACTCAAGCCAGGTCTGACTACTCAGCTTTTACTATGAGAACGAAGCTATGATCTTTGTGAACTCCAGTTATCTCATATACTAATTGCTTCTACGTGTGTTAACATATGAACAGAACTAAAAGTAAGATCATAAAAATCTAGAGGATGCAATTGGTAAAGGACAAACCAGCAATGGAGAGGTGATGCGTTTCTCCACAGCAAGCACTACACCTTCTTTTGTCTTCAAGCCAATGGCAGTTGAACCCAGCTGTAATTAATTCAAAGCAGATTTTGTTAACAAACACATAACCATCAGTCAACTTCTGCGTGCACAAATCGATCTTTAAGTTCACAATAACAATACAAACCTTTCACAGCCCTACTATGATTTATAATTCGTCTGAAAATCCTGGATTTTTCAATCAATATAATTGATAATTTTACCACCCCAAATTAAAATGAAATTACGATTTACACAAGATTACAATAAATTACACTCGGTTAACAAATAGAAAGTACATGAACTGATTCAAGTTACCTTGATGGCTTCAATAGCGTATTCAACCTGAAACAATCTGCCTTCAGGAGAGAACGTGTTCACTCCTCTATCATACTCGGTCCTTTCAAAGGGGCGCACACGCGCAAACAAATCGGAGTCAGAAAACAAAAAAATCAAATCTTCTCCATTCTAGGAGAAAAAGGAGCAAAAAGATAGACTACCCATTTGAGGACTAGTGGTGATCGTGAATGGAATAGCTTACCTCGTAAGAAACATCTTCGATTCAACCTAAACACACACAGACAATGAAGAATGAAGGAGGCACGAATAGTCACTCCTCACTAGCGTCCGATTTACTTTTTGAAGAGCCCTTCTTGGTAAACAAGACAAGTATCAAAACGCTGCGTTTTTCTTGTGCTTTACACAAACCTAGATTGGATTGGAGAAGGCCAATTCCCTTAGGGCTACAATAATGACATGACCTTATTTTAATGCTATTTAGTATTTTTAATCTTTATTTAAAGGAACTACTAATGAATTTTTAAGACTCTTTATAATTCTTGTTCAATCTAGAATAAATTGTAACTTATAACATAAGGGGTGTCATGTTTAAGTATCTATTTGATTGAGCTTTTAGAAGATAAATAAGCATATTTTTCACTACAATTTTTTTTTAAATGAGTGTTTGATTATAAAATAAAAAACACTTTTTTAATAGATATAATATTTTTAGCAGCTAAAATACAACTTTTTAAGAATATCAAATTTGGAGCTTATCAAAAAAGTACTTTTTCAGTAGATTTTTCAGATCAATTAATGAGTCTATTTTTTAGTTTCTTTTGCCCTTATGTTTTATACATAATTATCACAATATGCACAAACTAATCTTCACGTTTATTTTGAGAATTATATAATATTATTTGACTTTTTTTTATGTATTTTAATATTTATTTTTGATATTAGTTTACTTATGTTATATTTCATATAAAATATTTGGTTAGATATATTTTCATTTATGTTTGATATTATTTAAAATTATATAATAATTAATATATTGTGATCTGCATGTTGTTTAATATATTTTAAATAATATTTATATGTATAAATAATTTTTATTACAAAATAAACTATAATTAAAATTAACAATACTTTTTATTTTT
>JAOTIZ010000005.1:2409530-2441720 GCA_027123425.1 Erythroxylum panamense
ATTACAAAATAAAATATAATTAAAATTAAAAATACCTTTTAATTTTATGATGCTACGATATAAAGCTCTTTCAAAAAAAATTTTTTTTAATAACAACCAAACAATCAACTGACTTCTTAAAAAATTTCTTCTTAAAATTAGAATTTGAACTTTAAAAATTAAGTTCTGAATTTAAAGTTTTAACTCAAATCTGCTCAATTTTAATTTAAAGTTTGAAATGATTTAAAAGTATAATCTTAATTAATTTAAAACCCAATCTATAATATGTTTTGGGTTTAAATATAATTCTAGTTCAATCTACTGCCAACTATATAATATACATGGTTTGATAAATTAGACCCCCAGTCCGGTTCAACTTATTATCAACCTTATTTCATGACATGAGAAAAGTACCAAGTATATATGAGTTCTTTCATTAATTTTGGCGGCTCTTCATGATATTCTTTAGCTGAAATGCACCGAAGGCCTTTTCCTTGAAAAGTGTCAAAAGTTACAATTTCGGCTCAACAATTTGCTCATTAGATTAACTAGTGGTTGCTTCTACAAGGGAAACAACCACAGGAAGAATGGGAGGAAAGTTGCAAATTGTGTTGGCTTATCATCCTTTTAGCATGTTCAGTGGCCTTCTGAATCTGCTCAGTATGTTGCACCCTAGCTGCTGCTCTCCATTCTTCAGCTTTTCTATGCACTATTGCCATCCTCTTCATTAACTTCTCTTCGAGGTTTGATCTCATTTTCTCTATTTTCACCTGGAAACAAACATAAGTTTCAGAAAAAGAAAAAAAAATCACTCTGATAAGCAGTGCTCGTGAGTGAGTTTGTATAAGTCTGCAAGAAGTGTGAAAATAAGGTGGCAACCAGCTGGTTCTTCCGTGACTTTCTTTAATTTAATGGTTTGGTTTGGTCATATTTTAATCAGCACGAAGCAAAGCGCAAGTTTCTAAGCAATGGAGATAGCTAAGTTCAAGTAAATGTACCAATTCCCTACAAATTTCTTAATTCTGGATCTTCACATGGTTCTCCCAAGTTGCAACAAAGAACTAGCAATATTTTATACTTGGTCATCATGACTCAGAGCTTTCTCCTTCCTTGGAGGTGAAGCGTGCAACTTAAGAATAATTATTGGATTATGGAAGCACTCTAACAGAGGCAGACCAGTGAAGAAGACAGCAGGAAATATGTCCAAGAACAGTGTGGGGCTCGAGGGCCACGAGGGTAAAACAATTCGATACGATTCTATCCAAAACCTCCAGCTGTAGTCAAAAACTCCAGCTAGGGAAGGTTTATTGTAAGTTCCTAAATGCCAGCAAGAATAGGAGGACTATTCAACTCATTATCATGCCTAATTGCAATTGGTCAAGGATCATGGTTCATCAGCTTGAGAACATTGACTGACAGGACTTGGAACAAATAATCAGAAGTACCTCAAGCTTTCTGGATTCAGCTTCTGCTTGTGCGCTTTGGAGGTTGACCCAAGCTTGAATTTTGGCTTCTTCTCTCTGATACCTGCAGTACAATTGGCAAATGATTCAGTTTCATGATATGTGAGAATGATGAAAACTTCTGCAACTTTCATAGCCTTACATTACCTAAGACAATACTTGGTCTTCTCCTCGTCTTCCCATGCGGCAGCCCTTGAATCCGAAATACTTTTCCGGGATGCAATGCCCGTTTCAAAATGTCGTAAGCTTTTCGATATATCCTCTTCCTCCTCTTCCCTTGAGCTCCAGTTTGATGTAAGGGAGTCATACTGAGATCCTATTTGTAGCTTAGCCAAATGACAATCTTGCAGCTTGGAGATGTCAATTGTGTTGCAAGTGCTGCTGTAATTAACTGAAGCCAACGGGCCTGACATATTGGTTGGCGTGTTATGACGAGCTGGGGAAGATATCTTGAATGGTGTGTGACATCTAGACGTTGTGGAACTGCCTAGTGGAGTCATCTCTGTCCCAACATCTTTGAGCTTCACCTCATGGATAACTTCAGTGCCAGCATCTCTCATTGTTGTATTGGCCGAGTTTCTGAAGAAAAAACCTTGTTTTGATGGTTCTGAGTATCCAAGGTTTGGTAAAACTGATTCTACCTCGTCAGTGAACTTATCTGCAACAGTCAACATAAACTCTGAGTGAGTAATATCCAAAAGAAACAACATTTGACCTGTTCCTATCAGAAACAGTTTAATTCCACATCAAATAAGCTTAATCCCATCGTATGGAAAAAGTTCAGAATCTAATTAGCCAATAATGCAAACAGTATATAACTTAGTTTCATGATTAGTAAGTGCTTTAATCACTTCTACACCACATAGCAGTGTCCATTCTGTCTGATGTATGAACATCAAAGACAAAGCTTCTGAAAAATGATTGAACCATAAAGTAGAAAAAAAGTCCAAGCTTTTAGAATGAAAAAAAAGTGAAATGCAAGAGTGCTTGATGATAAAGTAGCAAAAGGGCCATCAATGAAAAGCACTAAAAGGCAAATACGTCTATGTCATAAAAGTTAAACCGAAGTCAAAGAGCCTACCTTTAAGAACATCAGCAGAAACAGTAGCCCCATTGAAAGCTGAAGAACCATAGTGATGATGGTTCAACGTCAATGACCCTCGAAAGCTAGAAATACTCTTAGATATTTTTTCCTCCGTGACCCTTGATTTCTCTGCAAATACCTCTATTTGAGGCTTGAAGGTTTCGCATTGCCTGTGAATTTTTGAAGACTCTGATGTCTTTATGGCGTGAGCTGGAGAATCATGGCAAGAACTACTAATTAGCCACTTCTCTGCATCATCCCACTTCGATGGAAAGCTTCTTCTAGGAAGATTGCCATTGCTGAAGCTAAACACAGGCCTACCAGGTGTAGGAGGAGCTTCAAATCTCCTGTGTGTGACTGAGTTCACTCCTTCTCTTCTCCTTTGAGTTGATACTTCAAGAAAACCTCTACATTCTATGCTATTACTTGGCAAAGGAAATGACTTGACAAATTCAGAGCTCTCCTTGAGATTAAGCCTGCAAAGTGGGTCTTGAAAGGTGTCTGCAAAAGGGTCATCGTTGGTCTTCCCATACAGGCTTGTATTCGTCACCATTGTTGGTTCCTGCTCACCATAACACACCAAGAACAGAAAGAACAAAACCAACATGAGCAATTCAAACAAAAGAGACTGATAATACCAAAAATAGTAAACATACCCCATTAGAAGCAAAAAAGTTAGGAGCTTGAAAGTATTTGGGACTTGATAGATCCATGGTTATGACTTGTGAGGATTGTTGGGGACTACTGATTCAGAAACAAGTAAGCGGAACCTCTTCTGGGTGTTGAAACTCTCCTGCTACATCTGCTGCTACGATAGAGCTTTGCTTCTTATGCAAAACCAGTGTCAGTCGAAAATGACTGAAGAAGCAGCCGAAAAGCATAACTAAACAACATTAAAAAGCGCAGACTCATTGACCGCTTACTAAGAACTTTTGGTGTAAAATACTGTTAATTCACGACCCCCCATTGGATGCAAACATAACACTGTGTTTCAAGCCGTGACCACAGTTGTTCATAGTGACACCAAAACAGTCCTGATCTTGGGAAGGAGACAAAATAGTACTTCGTGAAAAGAAAAGTGGGAGCTTTGGAAGCTGGAAAAGAATTAATTAAAAAACAAAAAATTGAAAAAAAAAGGAACTTGAAACATGCACAGACACGATAAGAACATACACCAAAATTGAGGATCAACTAAAGATTCATCTTTTTGTCCATGTTTTTGTATTCCTTTTGGGAAGGTTCTTTCTTTCTTACCTTCATCATTTTGATCTCCACTCATGCGCATGTGTATCTGTGTTAATGTGACAGAATCTCACCTTGTTACATGCCAGGCAAACACCAAACTTTGTTGGTTCTTACTCATAGTTCTTCTTCTTGTTACCTTTCCTTAATCTCCTTTCTTCTAACAAAAAGTACCCAAATACCTATAGCCAAGTTCATCCCTTCCCTTTGGTTTCTTCTTCTTCTTGTTTATATTACTAAAATTTGCGGTTTTTATCGTTCGAATGCACATTTGTTCAAAGACTGATCAGAATTCTTGTGAACATATTCTACAAGTTTGAAAGATGTGTATTAAGAAAAGCTCAAGTCTTTGAGTTGTCGATGCAATGGAAGTGACAAACTTTAACCTTAGAGATATAAATAAAGAAGAAAATGGAGACGGGAATGATCTAATTTTCATGCTTGAAAAGGTTAAACTTGCTAATAGTGGAATCCAAAAGCCAAGGCAGAGTATTTTGTCCTTGAGAAATGAGAATGAAGAACCAAGTTCAGCTGGCATTGGACATGTGTGTGTTAAGAGACAAGAGCATCTCACCGGTTAGATTCGTGTTTTTGGAGGCACCTACACATAGTGGACCAGTATTAAGTGACATAGGAGTAGCTATTATTGACTAAGAGCTATGTTTTGTTTTACACCTACAAACCATCACTAGGGTTACCATGAATACTGACAGCATGATATTTAAATTCAATTTGAAAATCAATTATGTTATTTTATTTAATAAGTTAAAGAATTTATAAATTAAAATAATATTATTTTATTAAATACATGAAAATTTGATCAATCCGCTTTAACCAACTTAATCATTATTTAAACTTTTCTTTATTTTATTGTCTTTTTATGTGATGATTAATGATAATTTTACTATTAAAAAAGATATTGATTTGATTGATGATCGTAACCGGACAATTTGATTAATTAAGGAAAATGTCATGATATGGTTCTAATCACCAAGTCTTAATAAAAAAGTCATAAATAAAAGTTCAAAGTTCAAACCAAGTAATTGAGCACTTGGAGATGTTGAAGGGATTACAAGCTGTTGACTCTCACAATCTCTATTTGAAAAATGCCATCTCTTAGCTGAAAATTTAGTTGATTCAGATGAGAAACTAAGGATTTGCTTAATGACTTTTATGGAAAAGTTATGAAATCCTGTACTTGCAGATATGACTGCAGTAGAAATACTGGAGAAGAAAATCTATGTCAGTATTTATACCAGCAATAACATTGTTCTATTGATTAATTATTAAGTTATTAAATAAAAATAGATGATAGTGTTTTATCTCAATTAGTCATTTTTTAATATCTAAAATGTAATTAATTGGAATTTAGTTAATTAACTAGAACGGTCATGATCAATATTGTCATCCCTACGGCCATGAAACAACAAGATAGCTTAGGGTTCTCCAGCAGCAACAGGGTTAAGATAAGCAAGAAGGGACCCACATTTACCTATTTTTTCATCAGAGTAATGCAAGCTGACAAGACATAACCTGTCAATAATGGAGTTTTATATCTACTTTAAGCTACAAGGCCACTGAAACCATTATTTACTAGCTTACCTATAGAACCCTTATCAGAGAGCTAACCAAACCTTTTCTCTGGCTCTCCCTCCACCCCTTCTGACACATGATCAATGGCTGTAACCTGCTTCTCTTCTCCTCATTTCCCACTTCAAAGGTCCACTCCATTCCTAAAGTCAGTAGCTAAGTCTATGATGCTAAAAGACAGACGAATTATTCTCAAGAAATCTTCTTTACTTTCTGTCAGATCCTCCTCCGAGAGCAAGGTATCATCTTTTTTCCAGTCACTGTATTTAAAACATGCAAGCTACACTAGTTAAACTGTGCTGAATTTTTCAGTATAAGGGGCCTCTTAGTTTTGCTTGATTCATATTCAGGTCTTGTTTGAGAATCGATCTGAGGGCATACTTTGTTATAGAGATGATGATGGAGAGATCATTTGTGAAGGGTACGATGAAGGCCCTCGTCTTCAGAAACAGATACCAATAATATCATACCATTCCAGGTATAGAATTATGCTTCAGAGTTGACTTCCAATCAGTTTATTGCAAAAAAAAACATATGCGGCTAACAGAAACTGTGGTTGACTTCTTCCAGGGATGAAGATATCATCAATCTGCTTCACCAGAAATTGCTTCAGATTATTAATGGTGTTGAATTTGGCAATTCTGACAACAATATTATTGCTGTGCAAGAGGGACTCCAAGTGGAACAGCTTTTAACAGATTCTGCTGATTAATGACTTACTGCTCTAGTTAACCAATGTATATATCTGTAATAATGCCGTTATAATATGCAAAGTACAAACATGTCTTCCAATCAAAGACTTGAAACACTCATCAGACACAATAACTCTCATTTTTCTAGTCCCCATCTTGAACCCAATTTAGCAGAAAAAAGAAAAGCTCTCTTTTAGCTAGTACTGCAATATGTTAATCAGTCATAAAGTTTAGCAGCAGGAGCAATAACTACGACAGTTTGTGATGATTTTGGTATAGAACAGCCAAATACGATTTCTATTTAGCAAGTAGCAAAACCATGACCTGCAATGTGAGAAATGGAGCAGTTTCGTAATTACCTGTCATACAAAGCTGCAAGCTACATAACAATTCCTAGCTCAGTATCACAGAATCAGGACGCAATATCGATTACTAGTATGGTAATGACAACAGGTTTCATTTTGGGTTCTTCAGCCATTTTTTTTCTCATGTAAAGTTCTTGAAAAATCAAATAGGAAAGGAAGGAGTTCCTTTCAACTTGAACAAATATACAGTATCATATCAAAAGAGCAGATACAGGATTTGTTTGCCAATATGCGTCTGCACATTAGAGAGATATAGAGGACCTCAAAATCAAAAGAAAAGATCTTATTACAATCAATTTTTGCTTCTAAATTGAAAGGCAAATGCACTATAAAGATGCAGTAAATGTACAGGTCTCAACTCTAATTACATGATAAATATTCTTGTACAAGGGGCTCAATGAGGAGGCAATCCAATATCATCCTTCTCATTGGATTCCTGTGGCTTTAATAGCCTTGTTCTAGCATCTCCTAACAAGTAATTATATTTTTCTGTTAAACTAAGAATACAAGTATACTTCCTACCAAAAGAATTTAACAGTAAAAAAAATCATTAAGTATATGGGAGGATCTTCCCAAAGTGCATATTTGAATGTACAATCACAGCCGTTGGCGAATCATTCAATCAACGTCCCACCTGAGATGTTTTCTTCACCAAATTCAGACTGTGATTTACTTGTAACTGTGAATGGAGGAGACCACTGATCTGGGACCATTAAAAAGTAGGTAGTCATAGCTTTCCTGAACCTTTTCTTATATTGCTTTGGAGAAATAACAGTTGGGGATGAATTCTTATTCCCACCAAGTATTCCTGATGCCTTCACCCAAGTTTCCAGGTGCTTGTCCCACGTGTACTGCCTCATGAAATCAATGATCCCAAGAACTAATTCATGATTCTCTTCATCCACTCCAACCAGTAAGGAGTAGTCCATTACATCAATTGACTGCATTAGCATCAGTGCAACAGATTAAAACGGAGAGCAGAGATCATAAAATTTGGAATTCATTCCAACATAGTATCATAAGCGAAAATTGCAGTACATGCTCATCCTGGCTCTCTCCAAAATCCTCCCTAAGACCCCAAAATCACTGCCCTGCTCTACCGAAAATCCCAGAGAAGTAAAAAACGAAAAAATAAATGGTAAATGGAATAAGCAAAAGAAACATATTAACACACGCAAACACAAAGGCCACAAAACACTTACTGCAAGAAAAGAAGTATCGTTCCAGACAGCTCTTTCTAGTAATCGCTTTGCCTTGTTTCCAACAAAAATTGGAGAAGTTGGCATTGATTCAATCAAGTTCTGATCTAGCAGAACTTTGTTGCTCCCACTAGAGTCAGGATTGTATCGTGATCTGGAAGATCCCTTAAGATCATAAAGTCGGATCACGTTCCTTCCATATAAAAGATTCTCCATTACCAGAACATCAATCTTGGTTTCTTTCCCACCTTTTAGATGCTTTGAGGTAACCTGCCAACAAAGGTTCAATGAAAAATAAAATGAATCCAGGCAACAAATCTTATGTCTTTGTGAATATAGCTTCAATGAAAGAATCTGTCAGAGCTTGCAGAGTAAAGTAAATGATAATGACAGTAAAGAAACAGCATTTTAATTGTCAGGCTAAACTAAAATGACTGATTATCTAACACTTTCTAGTGCTTTAGCACCTGATATATTCCCAAGATCTTTGCCAGGCATGTTGGACTTCTAGAGCTAATTGATTCAGAGAGGTACTTGAAGTATCCAGGACCAAATTTTATAAATGATTCCAGTTCTGTCTTTGTCACTTGCTTGATAATAAACCGATCATCCAAGGTTTTTGCAAAGAAGACATTGCTTTTGCCACCTTGAGCTCCCCATTTTTTGCAACGACTGAGAGACCTTATAAAATCAAGCTCAGATGGGCAGCATATCCTTCTTAAGGCATCAAATCGCTTTGCATAGTAACAAGTCACAGAATATTTCACTTCACCACTAGGGCCGCCATCTCCAAAAGAAACTTTAACATGCAGGGATTTTGTGTAAGAGAGTGGGTCCGTGATCAATGAGCTACGAGATCCTGACATAGACGAGATGTCATCAACCGGACCAAAACTTTTATAAGAATCAATTGTCAATTCATCAACAGAATGGAATGAATGAGAAGTGACTGAATCCAATAAACTCATGGACTTGAAAGCCCCGCTGTCTTTCATATTCTCCAGATCATCAATCAGTTGGCCATGATACTCTGGAGACATCAAAGCATAAGCTATAATACTTGTGGGTTCATCATCATACACAGGAATTACAGTGTCATTTATACCCACAGGTAGTAGCAACCTAGCATTGCCCTCAAGCTCCAATTCCCTGAAGGACGAAACAAAGACTGGGTCATAGTCACCCAATGTATCAAGCTTCTCAGAGTTTGCTAGAAAATTCTTGTTGAATGAGCGGTAGAAGTTTAGGAAAGGCATTTTTAACCAACTTCTAGAATCTTCTGCATTATCAGGGCCCTTAGGCGATGATACATATGGAAGGGAGTGGCTGAATGTGAGTCTTTTTTGGTCTTCTGCGTGGTCCTCCAAATTCTCTGGCTCCACAACTGTGGTTGAAGAATCTGCAGCCTCCAAATGCGCATTGGTGTCATCCTGTGATACTCCTAATCCTGGGTGACTATCCCCAGTCCATGCAGCATCAAGGGTATCAGACAAATTTGCCATGATAGCTGCCTCAGACAGTGTCGAAGAAATCTTGTTGTTGGGTTCCACAGTGTCAGAATTATCAGAGGATATGATGGCAGCAAAATTAGCTTTCTCTTGTTTCTCGCTATCAGATTTATCTAAAATTTCTGTTTCTTCATCAGCAGCATCCGATCCATCAGTATTGCTATTGAATTCTCCTTGCTTACCAGGTTTAATATGAACTTCTTGATCTACAGCAACAGAGTCAGAACCTATAAAACCTTTTCCTAAAGCATCATCCTCATCAAGTGTCTCCGTATTAACGGCTTCCTCAAATCTTGCATTTGGACTATTTAAACCATCTTGGATGCTGCTGTTATCTATACTATTAGCATAGATTAGGCTGTGGTCCCACATGAAAGACTGGAAAAGCAACTGCCTCCTTAGTCTATTGATCTCAAGTATGTCTATGACAGGTTGCTGTTTCTTTGCTTCACTGTTCAATATTTTCCGAAGCGACTCCTAGGCAAGCATCATAAATAATTAAACTTGTCGAAATCAAAAGCAGATTAGAAAAGAAACATTTTCTTTCTTTCTGTCCTCAACCTTATCAATTACATTACAAGGCCCTAAATTCACAAGTACTTGTCAAGCAATAGAAAATCTAGGCTTAAAATTTTTGTATAGTCAAAGCACATGAACAAACTGACGAAAACTTGTCCAATTACAATTGGTCCGGTACGGTAATGGCAAACTTTGAACACAATTCAAGACATATAGATTAAGTGTTGGACCCTTTGAATAGGTATATTTCTACATGAAAGTAGGAGACGCACTAAGTGCTGACTTGCAATTCATATGTATACATAAGCTTGTCTTTTTCTTGTGTATAATATCTGCTCAACTAAGACTAGCCAAAAGAAAAGAAAAAAGTTATGGCTCACCTCAAATTCTGTTTTTTCCTTTTCCAACATTAATTCAAGTTCTTTAATCTGGCGTCTTGTTTCATGGTTCATGCCACTATTAATAGGCAAAGCACCAGATCTTTTGTCTGCAATTTGATTTAGAGCTTTGAGTACTTCCGAAAATAGAAGCTCTGCGCGATTGGCAACCTGTTATAATTAGACAACAAAATCATCAACAAGCAGAGATATAGAAAAGAATAAACCATTAGAAAAGAATCAAAATGGCCATCACTGTACCTCATCACTCTGTTTACGTATCCATTCCTGATTCTCAGAGTAAAAGTCAAGCTTTGGAGGTGGAAGGTATACAGAAAGAACACTAATAGATGCATACCGAAAACAAGCAACCATTTTGCCAAATCTGCCAAATGCAGGAGAACATGAGAGAAAAGCATCCAGAAACAAAATAGCATAGTTTCTTATTTTCCCACTTTTCATGATCGAATTAGGAAAATTATTCTCAAGTGGATATACTAAATATAACTGACATGAGAACATTCACTGGAAAATCTCCTTAAGTTGTAAGGATTACGAACTTATATAGACAATATGATTGCCATGATCATGAAAGAAAAGAAAATAGTGGAAAAGGAATATCGGCATTTACAACATAATAAGATACAGAGATGAGGAAAATACCCATAGAAACGAAGACAATCCCTGTGCAGAGAATGACCACAACTTGCTACTCTGCTTGCCGCTGCATGGTTAGAAAAACTCAGCTCCAAGAACTTCCCGAAAGATAAACCCCATGCAGCATTAGACATTACAACTCTTCGAGTAGCTGGAGGGAAACCATTGATTCGAGGACACTTCAGGCATCTATGCCACATCCAGATCTTCCCATCTTTTTCACCTGGTAGAAGTATTTCCAATAACTTCTTAACAGATATAGTAAGAGAGCCTTGTCGATGAGTATAACAATGAACATGTGCTTCCGACGGCATATGACAAGAAGGGCAAGCATAACTCTGACAAATAATTAAGTTTTTTCAGTTTGAAACTGGAATTCCCATATATCTAAGATTTGGTATATCAAATAAGTCACTGAAAGAGAAACTTACTTGATCAAATAGATGGTCATGCAAAAACCGACCCAAAGGTTTGTCAGAATTACCATAGTATTTGATTCGAGAGAGGTGGGACCTTTCACAGACAGTTCCCTTCCACACACACCGTGAAGATAAGGAAACCAAAATGCTTTGGTGATCTGAAGGAGATGGAGGAAACTCTTCTTTTAATGCTACTGATTCAAAATTATTATTACCATCCCACTGTGAAGATGGTACCTCTGAACTACATTTTTTAGTTGCAGGAATCTCATCAGGATCCTTTTGTGAGGGATTTTCTCCAACCTCCTTGACCAAGTCAGGGCCATTAACAGCAAAATGGTCACTCATACTAAAAAAACCGCTATTTACTGCAGGAATATCTGTCATGAAAGAATTTCCAGATCCCTCTTTATTCTCAGCATAACTATGGTAAGAATCTGCATCAACATCCATTGCAGAAGGAACAGTATCAATAATAGATGTTGAATTAATAAAAGATGAGGCAAGATCTGGGGATTGAGAACTGGGATCATCAGTTGGTAGTTTTCCATTAACTAGATTGAAACAATTGCTGATATTCAAGTCCAAACATGTTATAGGAGTGCTGTTGGATCTTCGTGGTTCACCATTAGCTTGTAGAGCTTGAGGCTTTTCATCTGTGAAGATGGTGAATCCAGGTATAGTTGATATGGATCTTTCAATACGTGATGGCTTGTCTGGAAGTGCCACAGTGATTGGAGAGTTCAATGGCAGTTCTGGTAGAGAAGCTCCTTCATCAGCAAGAAAAGATGTCTCCACAGCCAAATGATATGCTGCAAAAACTCCATACTGAACCACATGTTTCACTTTCTTCAATTCATCCTCATTAGCACCTCGAAGTAAAATCTGAAACAAAAGAAAACAGAAATTAGTTAAATACAACTTCACTGCAAGCCTATTAGCAACCCAGAAGGATTATAATTAATACAAATTGATCTGTGCACTCCAGTAATGCATATCATTAAGCTAGTATATAGCGTTGAAGGAATTACAGTAAACCCCAGTGGTTTTGGGCAGCCTTCAAAATGCATCAATGTCTTCAATGTTCTTTTCCCCCCCTGCTGAACAGTATCCAGATCTACTGAGAACTTCTCCACGTGAAATTTATCACAGTACCCCAACTTTGAGGAAGAGAGATGGTCAACTGAAGGAATTATCTGAGCACCTGTGCAGCGGGCTATTCGCTCTAAAAGTGGCCTTTTGATATTCAGAACAAGAGATATGTCTTTAGCAAGAAGGTATTCCTGTGCGAATCTTGAGACCGATTTCTCTACTAAGAGGACATTAGGATGGTGTGCATCTATCCGTGCCACTGTCATCTTTAAATGGTCCATTTCCTAGAGTTGGACATCCAAAAGAAATGACGACAATAAAAGGAAAAAAGTTTCAATTAGATATGGATAATGCTCAAATGAAAAAGTAGGAAAATAAATGAATGGGTAGTGAATTTTGGAAAGAAAAGAGAAAAAGAAAGTAGATGCAGAAGGTGATTTTGTTTTAGAACCTGCTGTAACAGAGTATCAAAACTTGATAAGTGGTTAGAAACCCGATGGTACTCAAGGGCACCTCCAAGGATCAGCAATCGAGGTTTCTCTATTTTTGATGTCATTCTACGATGAGCCACATTCTTCTTACAAACAACTCCTTTGATGAGAACACTAGAGGAAAATGAATTATAATCAACTTGACAGGCAAGGAAGCAAAGGGCTATGCTTAGTGAGAAACAACAAGAAAGTTAAAAAGACAAGAAGATTAAAGTAATGATCAATTAGCAAAAGAAAACCTCAGGTTGAATGAATTTCCCACAGGCAAGTTAGCTCAGTGATTAAAAAAAATGAATTTTGTAACTCTAGCATAGGAGAAGAAAATTTGTGCTTCTTACATGGTACCTAGTCAAAGTTTTTATCTTTAAGCAACTGCTGCAATTAGCAAGTTCAAAGGGAAAGTGTTCTTTGTTGTGGACTGTATCAATTTCAGGGTCAATATCCTATTGTTTCTCATCTGCAGTAACCAGATTGAAACATTTTGTTAAAGTCATATGGTCACAATATTTATTCTTTTATGTTCAATATTACTAAGCATTCTTGACATAACTTACAGGATTGGATTACAGATTAGTAAATTAGAGGACCCTAATTGGGACAGCACTTTGTACCAGCAATCAAGAAGAAAATTACAAATTTCACATGAAACCAATTTTTTAAATTCTTTATAACTTTTCAGACATATCTGCCAATTATGATTGAGGTTAAAACTCAAAGTGAGAAAGAATGTAGAACGGTCATGACATCAACCATGTTATGCATCAGAATACAAATCATAGTACTAATTACCTCTCACTGCGGCATCCAGAAGCAATGCACTTTACTTTCACATATCCACCAGGGTCCATTCCGCCCCCCGAACTCATATCTGGTTTTAATAGTGTAGCAGCCTCCCAAGACAGAGATGCGACAATCTCCAACCAGCCATCCTTGTCATCTTCATCACCCAATGGAACATTCTCTACAAGCAACAGCTGTGCTACCAAAGCTTTAAAATGGCCATCAACCACATTCTTCATCACTTGCTTGTGCTCCTCAGCTGATTTATCTCTACTACGAAGTTCTCCACTTCCAAAGCTGCTCGACACACGTAAACGTCCCCAATCTCCTGCAGTATTCCCCTCATAATCGTCATCATTATCATCATCATCATCAAACAAACCAGATTCTCTCTCATCCTCTTCATCCTCTGGTTCAGGTGGGAGCCAGAGCAGTCCATTGCTCTCAAAATCCACAGGTTCCATGTCTTCATCTTCACATGGATACATAGAGGAAGGCGGTTCGCATTCATCATTGATATCATGGCCATCTTTTATCCCAGAGGGTGAAGCACCTAATGCACCCTGTGAGCCACTATTATGGTCCAATGAAGGGCTGCTTAAACTTTTTGACTCAATAGTTTCTCCATCAAGATGGATTTTTTGCAACCCACCATCGTTGCTCAAGTGATCAAGCTCAATTTGACGATAGTAGTCATCAACATGAGTAAAATGCCTAGTCTCAGAATCAGAATGAAATAACCTGTAATCATCCTCATCATCCTCATCACTCCTGATATAAAAAAGAAAATCAAGATTAAGCAATGGAATTCTTTAACTTAAAACATAACAATCCATACTATTCTTTCTTTATATACTTGGAAATATATGGGTATCTGCTTTCTTGTCCTCGCAGAATGAGAACCAGTGGACATGCATTAATGAAAATAACTTAGTCAGGAAGAAAAATGCTAATAAAAATTTTTTAGGAGGACATCTAGCTAGACCTGTTCATTGAGAATCCATATTGATCGGAAGATTGAAACCCTCCATCAGCAACAAGGTCATTGGTTCTACTCAATGCAACTTCCCCTTGCTTAACATGTGTCTTCTCCATTTCAGATTTTTGAGGTAGATTGGGACCTGAAGAGCAATGAGCTTGATAAGTTCCAACTGAGCATGCTCTTAACCCAAGAGTAAAGGCACTGGTACTTTTAGCAGTATCACTAGAGATACTACTCGTCAAACTCTCCCCTGATGGAGAACTGCCAATATCCAAGTTGAGAACCTGGGTTACATCATCAAAGTTAGTTATACCCTGCTGCCATTGCTTGAAACAGTAATTACACACCCGAATCTTCTCCCACTCATCCTCTGCTTTTCTTGAGTTACTAGATGGAGCAGGAATGGAATTGACTGTACACTTGGCACAGAAAATACGACCACAGAGCCGACAGTGATGCCTGCGGTTGAAAACTGTAAACTGGGAATCACACTCGTAACATACCCTACAACTCTGATCGGGCATCCAGAAATCCCTTGAAACACTGGGTGGCTCAGTCCGCCAAGGAACCCACAACTTCAATATCCCAACTAGTTCAGAAAATGTCTTGTCAGGAGAATCCATCTACACAAGCTCCTTACTGCCCCGTTCATTACGCTGTAATCATTTCCTGCTCTTAGCAAACAAAGTCAAGGTTTCAACTGAACGATCATAATCAATCTTCAAAGAAACCAAAATAATCATATAATCTGCTGCTGCAAATGAGACCTGTCAAGGCTATCTAAACAACCAAATTCTTACTACCCTAACTTCCTAAGGACCTTTATAAGGCAGAACCATCATCATTTCTCACGAATACATAATCCTGCAAATATCATATTTCTTCCTTCTACGACTCAATTAGGAGGAAATGAATGTTGAACACCCTACAAGCACCCAGCCCAAGCTCCTCGATAATTTGCAGAGAGACAAAAAGACAATTCCAAAATCCCTAGGAGCTCAAAGCTAGTTAAATCATTCGAAATCATCATAATCACTAAGTGGCATATCTAAAGATTGCTTCTTTCTCTCATCACTCAATCAATTTTTAATGGAATCGACATCCAACATCTATCTGCCTCCGATAGCCCACAAAAAAAACAAATTTCCAACGAATTTTGGCATGCAGGAATCTGAAGAAAGCAAAAATGTTACCTTGAAAGGACGATCATCAACCAAGAACAACGAGAATAATATCACAATCGAGAGACTTCCCTTCTGCAAGATAATGGTGCGTCGTAGAAAACTAATCCGAGAAGAATGGTAGGTGGCAAAAGCACTCCTACCCAAATAGCGGTTCTTTCAGAAAATCAAACGATTCAACACTTGATCACAATCATGATCATGTACAGTTCTCGCTCTTCAAATAGAAAGGTTGCCCCATCTCAACAAAAGTCATAACAGATACGAGGAACAGCGCACATCAAACATAAACAGCACGTGAGATTAAAATGAATTATCAGGAGTTAACGATCAGATAAATCTTTCAAACGTCTGCATATAATTTCCCCCATAAGAAAGTTGAAGTCGATCAATTATTCATTTTCTCCGCCCACAACAATAAAAGCTCCACCATTTTCCTACTGGTTTGAATTCGATATATCTATATATGTTTAATCTACGTACAATCTTTTTATTTTATCCATTGAATCCTTTTCTTTATGGAACAGACAAAGACAAGTTTGGCTCTTTTGCCAACGTGGGAAGCTGACACAATTAATATGATTCGCACTTATGCCCTCTACAGTGACGTACTATTAATAAATCGAATTAATCAACCAATCACTAATTTCTTATAAAAAGAAACTTTTTAGCTTGGCATAAAAAAGAACCAAACTTTATTCCTTAATTTCACCAGAAGAGAGAGAAACAAAACATCTCGATTTATTCCTTAATTTCACCAGAAGAGAGAGAAACAAAACATCTCGAGTTCTTCTGAATGTGGAATAGAACAAGTGAGTGGAACAGAACAGACCGACAGATGTACATACAAAGATACATGTAATATTAGTATTTATGTTTTCTATACCTGTACTCTACGTGGGTGTCAAATGAGAGTTCGTGTTTGGCTTCGTGATTCTTGAAGCTGTGAAGATGGCGTTTGGGTGGACGTTGACTTTTGGCAACTGTAACATAATCACCAGACAAATCAATGGCTTTTCGATGTCAACTTCACAGAAAACGCGTCTGTTCCTTATTTTAGAATAGGAATGTACAAGTTTTTCAGGACAAGCAACGGTTTTGTTAATTGTTTTCTGTGTTTATCAAGACATTCTTAAGCACCCTATCTTCTTGGAACTTATCCAAACTATTGTTTATCTGTCTTCTTCAGGTGATAAAGATCCGATCTACCTTAATCCATACGAAACCAAGCTTGACAGTACAATTTGGCCAATGATTGAAAGGTTAATCTGTTTCGAGGCCACATTTATTGGTACACACAACACTTCTGAACAAAGAAAAGCACTAGATTCATGACAAATCTCCATTTTTTAAAAGTACAAGCCACCATGACAGCCATTGATAAAGCAAGAAGGTTCCTTCTGATATCTTTGTTCATGAAAATTGCTAATGGAACAATAAGAGTTTTGAGTATTAAGTAATTAAATGACAACCAACTGAAGTAAATCTGCCAAATCCAAGTTTTTGGTATAAATTTAGCAAACTTCAGCTACCCCGCATGTTCTTTTCCTTGTGTTTTAAGCATGTAAGGGGGCTTTATAAGCCATTGGATTACTGACAAGTAGCAGAACCTGTTTTGAGATGGCAAAGATTCATCCCCAAGAACATGATCGCTCGAAGCACAATCTTCAGAAAGGTAACGACTTTGACAAGCTTATTGTATCAGAGCATCTGTAGAAGAAGATGGTCTAGTTTCTTTTCCAATGTGTAAAATTGTTCTTAGAATTTCTTAATATTTGTAAATATTAAACTAATTAATTTTTTTTAGTTAATTTCTCTTTTTAATTGAAAATATTAGTTATTAATTTAAAATTAAGACAGCGTATTATCAAACTTCTTCTAATAAAATTTCAAATGCATGTTAATAATAATGACAAAGACAACTATTAGTCATTTAATATTTTAAATTATAATAATTTTTAACTCAAATATAAAGCTTTTTAATTTTATTAATGATATAATTAATACATTTTAACTCCAAAATATTAATTACATTCTTTTAAAATGTCCAAAAAATAAGATAATAACTTTTGATTCTCAAACTTAACTAATTTTAATAATAACAAAAAAACTAATAATAATAGACTCATATTTAGATGTAATAATAGAATTCTATTTAAGACTTAAAATAAATATTTATAAACTTGTTCGAATTTAAGTTAGGTATTTAAAAAATTATTTATTTAAATTAAATTTTGATTAACATAATTTTTAAAAGTTAATAAGTGAAAAATTGTTTATCAATTTTTAAAAATTAATAATTTACGAAAAAAAGAACAAAGTGGCTTTGACTAATTATTGATTATAAAGGAAAAAGGTTTGAGTTTAGGAGAAAATTGAGATTACAGCCTCTAAACCCCCAAATTAGAAACCCTAAAAAAGTGATCTTTGAGCAAAATCAGAAACTCTCTTTCACTCACTCTCGAAGCATGTGGTGGAGATCAGCATCTTTCATTCTCGACAGGCAGCAAAACGACGCCGCTGCCGCCAACCCCGATACTCTAACGCTCTCCTCCTCTTCTCTCTCCATGTCGATGGCCAATTCTCACCCTAATCCTAACCCTAACCCTATTCCTAAACCGAACATTTCCGCTTACTACCAAACTCGCGCTGCCCATTACGGCGTTGTCACCAGCGATTGGCTTGCTCAGGCCCAAGCCGCCGTTGATCGGATCCCCGACGACGAAACCGGGGTTGTCCCCGGGAAGCCGTTCAGCGTAATTGATGAGTTTAATAACTGGAGGAGGCAGCCGGATTTGGCTGAGGCTGTGGCGGCGATCAGAGCTTTAGCTGCCGTGATTCGTAACAGTCAGGCTACGACTATGATGGAGCTTGAAATTGAACTCAAGAAGGCCTCTGATTCGCTTAAGGTGTGTTTTGGGCTGTTAAATTTCTTGTGCTTTTTCGTAATTGATTCATTATTTGTGATTCCTGTTCGTGTATGTGATGATGGGTTATGAAAAAGGCTCAATCTTTGGTTCAAAATTTAAGTTTTTTGTGTAGTTTATGGAGTAATGAATATCTCATAGCATGTTCCTAAGTTTAAGTAGTCCTTTCTTGGAATTTATTTGGTAAATGTTTTTATAATTTAAAGATAATGGCTCTGGCTTGGGCATTCTACTTGGTAGTGCGTGTGTTCAATTGAATTGTTCTTCTTAGTCTTTATGTTGGTCATATCCAATTGTGTTAAGATGATTAATCAGTGCTTGCTGTCCAGTCATGGGATACCACATCTATCTCTTTGACGGCCGGCTGTGACCTGTTCATGCGCTATGTGACCAGAACTTCAGCTTTAGAGTATGAAGACTTCAATTCTGCTAAATCTCGTTTGATTGAACGTGCTGAGAAGTTTGGAGAGATTTCTCATAAGGTGCTCTGAGTGATTCTAACTTTATCCGAAACTTATTTCATACTACTAATTTAAAATGTCACCGTCAAGAGTATGTTATATTTTCACTTTTCAGGCACGCAGGATTATCGCAATGCTTGGCCAAGATTTTATCTTTGATGGTTGCACTATTTTGGTGCATGGTTTTTCTAGAGTTGTGTTTGAAGTTTTGAGGACAGCTGCACAGAATAAGAAACTTTTTCGTGTTTTCTGTACAGGTCTGTTTCCAACCATCATGTTTCACTTGTTTGATCTATTAGTTTTTGATATAGTGTTGAACATTGTTCCATCTGAACATAACAAAAGGCTTTGTGCTTGTGCAAGTACAATATGTTTTCTTGTTTTCATTTAATCATCTAAAGCTTTGGTTGAGAACATTGAGGTTGATCCTTATTTCTAGATAAATTAAGCTTCTATGACTATCCAGATTTCAGGGCCTAGAATTTGGCTTCAGATAGTAACTTAATCAGGCTGTTTCATCAATTTAAGTAATTGTTTCTGCTACAAGGATTTAGATGAATATAGCTTATGTGCTCAAAATTGAGCTAAAAATTTACAGATTCGTTCTTCAATTACTTAATATCTTCTTTCATTTTTTTGTTTCTCTTGGCCTTCAATCATATGTATAATGTATGTTGCAGAGGGAAGACCAGATAGGACAGGACTAAGGTTATCCAACGAACTGGCCAAGCTTGATGTTCCTGTGAAACTCCTCATTGACTCAGCTGTGGCATATGCCATGGATGAGGTGGACATGGTTTTAGTTGGAGCAGATGGAGTAGTTGAAAGTGGAGGTATAATCAACATGATGGGGACTTACCAGATTGCACTTGTGGCTCACAGCATGAATAAACCTGTTTATGTTGCTGCCGAAAGTTACAAGGTATTGCCAAATCTGTCTATGCAGGAAGATCTAATCATTCCGTTCGTCAACTGCTAAATGTACTCGTAGTCATCATTGCAATACTTGCTTGGGCTTGACTGTTTCTGTTTTGTCTAATATCAATTGGTTGTATCACAGTTCGCTCGACTTTATCCCCTGGATCAGAAGGACATGAGTCCTGCCTTGCGCCCGATCGATTTTGGTGTACCAATTCCATCAAAGGTCGAGGTTGAAACATCAGCTCGGGATTATACTCCTCCCCAGTATCTAACTCTGTTATTTACTGATCTTGGCGTACTTACTCCATCAGTTGTTAGTGATGAGCTCATTCAGTTATACCTGTAGAGTCACAGACGTCTTTCCTTTGATTTTTTTCAGATAGAATTGTTGTCCTTGTATTAAGCAGCCGTCAATGTACTGAAGACCGTTTGTTTGGTCTTCTCCGGACAAAATTATTGATCCAAGCAGCTAGTTTTGGCAGAGTATATACGATAGTTTGATCTTTATAAACTTTCTACCGCCCTTTCACTGGATTAAGATTTCCATGGGAATTTATACCTATTTGTTATACTTATCACAGGAAGGGTAAGTTGTTATAGAAAATTATTATAGGAATTTACTATACAGAAGTGGGGGAGGGAGAGAACTAGCCTCTCGAAAGTTGGCCCATTATCTTATCAATTTTTTAGCAATATAATCAGTATATCAGATTTCTAACAAATTGGCATCAGAGTAGTACCTGGGAAGGGTCATGGCTATAAAAAATGTGACCCAGAGGATTGACACATTGGAGGAAGCAATGGAGGCCATGCAAGGCAACATTGTAACGTTAAAAGACGAGGTGCAAGCGAAGAGTCCACGCTTTGAGCATTTGATAAAAATGCAAGAAGAGTCTGCAAGAATAGCCTTACCTTCGATGTCTAGTTAGGAGAAGGAGACCCACGTGATAAGTCTCAGGATAGGTGGCTTACCAGCAGGAATGCATGGCTCATCCACTGTTAGTTCCATACCTGATTTCCGATTTCATAAGCTAGAATTGCCGATGTTTGATGGGACAAATCCGGATGGGTGGATTTTGACTACCACTGTACGAACGGGGAGAAGTTAGAAGTTGCCATAATCGGATTTGAGGGTGACGTTTTACTCTGGTATCAATGGGATAATAAACGTCGACCGATACAGTTGTGGGAAGAGATGAAGTTCCTCATCCTCAAGCAATTCCGACCAACCCAAACTGGTACATTGTATGAACAATGGATGGAGATGCAACGAGAAGGAGAGGTCGGGGAATACTAACGATAGTTCATAGAGCTGACAACACCACTTGATAACATCACAAAAGAAATAGCACTGGGTTGATTCATCAATGGATTGAGGTCGGACATATAAGCTGAGTTGAAAATCATGGATCCTCCTAACTTGGGTAGGGCCATGTATCTTGCCCAGAAAATTGAAGACAAAAACAAGATCAAGGGTCGGGTACATATTAGCTAGATATGTTGGGAGTGGCAAGACCAATTGGAAATTACAAATTATGAAATTCCGTTTAGGAGGTAAAATAGTGACACTATAAGGAGACCCCTCTCTTAGACGAACTCTAGTGTCCCTCAAATCGATGATGTGGACGATTAGGAAGGAGAGAATGGGGATTATAGTTGAGCTCAATCAAGTAGGCAAAGACTCACAGAAGACTGCAGAAGTACCAAATTACCTTCAACCCACTATAAACAAGTATCAAGGGTGTTTAAAATGCCAATCGGCCTTCCACCAACTAGGGGGCATGAGCATTCCATTGTGCTCAAGGAGGGAAGTTCACCAGTGAGCATGTGGCCATATCGCTATCCACATGTTCAGAAGGAGGGGATTGAGAAGTTAATTCAAGAAATGTTGATGGCAAGGATAATTAGAGTAAGTGACAGCTCATTTTTAAACTCAATCTTGCTTTTTTTTAAATACAGAGGAAAAGAAAACATCCAAGTAGGCTAAGCTAACGAGCTGCTCGACAGTACATAACGCGTATCTTGTCCCGATGAAGAAGCTCCACAACCGAAAACGGTGACTCCTGAATGTAGTAAGTGCCTAGGCTAGCTCGATCTTGCTTTTAAAAAGAAAGATCGGTCATGGAGATTTTTCTTAGATTATCGGGCCTTAAATAAGGTAACGATTCCATACAAATACCCAATTACTGTGATCGATGAGCTGCTGGATGAATTACATAGAACTTGGGTGTTTTCCAAACTAGATTTGAAGTCAGGTTATCACCAGATACCTGTCTAACCAGCAAACATACACAAGACCGTCTTTAGAATTCACGATGAGCACTATGAGTTCTTAGTAATACCTTTCGGTCTCACAAATGCTCCAACAACCTTCCAATCACTCATCAATTTAGTATTTCAACCTTTCCTTTGTAAATTCATCTTATTCTTCTTTGATGATATTTTGGTTTACAGCTCAAATAAGGAATTATATTCAGCGCATCTAGCTCAAGTATTGGAAATACTCTAACACAACCAACTCTTTGAAAACCGCAAGAATTGCTAGTTCTTTTTTAGGTTTTAACTGAAAATTATCGGAAATTTGTATCGGGATATGCTAAAATAGCCCAACCATTAATGAAACAGCTAAAAAAAGATAATTTTGGGTGGAATCAAGTGGCAGAGCAAGATTTTCAGAACTTGAAATAAGCCATGATAATAGTTCCAATGTTAATCATGCCAGATTTTTCACGATCATTTATCATTGTACATTGTATGAACAATGGATGGAGCTGCGACGAGAAGGAGAGGTCGGAGAATACTAACGATAGTTCACAGAGTTGACAACACCACTTGATAACATCACAAAAGAAATAACACTGGGTTGATTCATCAATGGATTGAGGTCAGACATATAAGCCGGGTTGAAAATCATGGATCCTCCTAACTTGGGTAGGGTCATGGATCTCACCCAGAAAATTGAACATAAAACAAGATCGAGGGTCGGGTACGCGAGTATCGCAGGGATGATCCTCCGCACCCAACCCCTCACCCAGTTTTAACTCTCAGATGAATGTGGGTTATCATGGGTCAAACTCGATAGCTGAAGGATCGAGAAGGATGGCTGAAGGAGGGCTTGCAATCTCCCAGATAGGAGGAGGAATCCGATGACTGACAGAATCGGAGATGCAGCGGAAGAGGGAGAAAGGGCTATGTTATTTTTGTGATAAAAAATGGAGGCCTGATCATCGTTGTAGAAAGAAGGAGTTGAGTGTCTTAATTACCCAAGATGAAGATGAGGAAATCGAGCAGCCCGCACTAGAATTGGAGACAAATGAGGTTGAACGAGGTGTGGAGGTTTCTCTCAACTCCGTGGCTGGGTTGACATTGCCTTGGACAATGAAATTGAGGGGAGCAGTGGAAGAACAAGAAGTCATCGTGCTAATACGCACAATTTCAATGCATGGGAACTGGTTCAACAATTGCAAGTTCTAGTTACCAAAACAGAAGAATGTGGGGTCACCATGGGAACTGGAAAGGCAATGGGTCACTAAGTTGATAGGATACTGTTAGACCCCTAGGTTTAGATTGCGGGATCGTGCGAGTGTTGGCGAGCCTTGGCCAATGCTTGGCGCGTAAGTTCGCACGAGGAAGGCGTGTTGACGAGGAACAAGGCAAAGTCTTGCTAGCTGACGAGTAAAACCCGAGGAACTTGCGAAGTAGGCGAGGGATGCAGGGAGTATCGACAAAGATCTCGAGAGTAGGCGAGATTCGATACGCATGGGCACGCGTAGGCGCGCATTGGCGAAAACTAAGTCATGCGAGACTTGAGAGTGCGCGAGAAGGCGTAAAGTTGTATGAGACCCGCGAGAATGCGGGAAGGCATGCGAGCGCGATGAGATGCCTAAACACTTAACTTCGGCGAGGCAGCTCGGAGGTATGTAAATGGGCGAGGTTTTATATACTAACTCCGTTTGTGACTTGTGACTTAGTCATGGAGCGATGAGACTACACCATGAGTTAGCTTGACATGGAAGATGGACTTATCCATGGACGAGCATTGAGGAACCTATGTGCGGATAGACTGTGCTGAAAACACTAAGGTAAATGTGGGCGAGTGGGATAAGACTTGGTGCGAATTTTGGTAGAACATTGGACCTTGTGGAGATTGACTCGACCCAGGCTAAGACTTGACGGACTAAGGACTTGGCTATGCTCGGATGGATGGACCATGACTAGCAGACTTGTTGTGGGAACATTGGATCAGATCAGTGTGCTAATGGGCTTCGGCAAGATCATATTACATCATCAGCGGATAGAGATCGCAGGGAGATCTTGGATGATGTGGCGATGACTATGAGTTAGAGTTGTAGTGAAACTCAACATCTGAAGATAGTGGAGATCTTCGCGGATAAGGATGTTAGTATTCTAGATAGTGTTCTAGATAGATATAAACTCTATCTTATGTTATCTTGTCATATTCTATCTTATCAGTTAGAGTTCTCTTTGGATGGGGGTGTCATCTAATTATTTCATGTAATCTTATCTGATAGGAATAGTCGTGATCTTAGGTAGTACAGATTTAGTGGGAATCCGGGACTCTAAGCTAGGATGCCTATATATAGCTCATTTGAGCTTTGCTCTTCTCATTCAGACATTCATTCAGGAAATCAGAGAGAGCATTCTTTGTATTCTTTTGAGGGAAAGTAATATAAAGTTAGTCTTTTGACCGTATCTGTATGTTTTCTTGTTGTCTATATTCTTTATTACTTCCGTATTGTTTCTTCGAGTGTGTGCGAGGTAAACACTTCGAGGGTTGGGGATAGACTGAGTCTTACTTTAACGGATCTAAGTGAGGCTGCCGTATAGTGAGCAAGCAATTTCGGGTGAAAGTTCGAGTCTCCAAGGTGACATTTGTAACAGTTACCTAGTCCTTCAAAAAAGTACACCAACGGAGCAGCCTATAAATTCTTGAGACCTACAACCCAGCAAGTATCTTGGCATAAACTGATTTGGTTCAAAAATAACAACCCTAAGTTTTCATTCATTCTATGGTTGGATATCCTTAAAAAACTACAAACAAGGGATAAACTTCTTTTTTTATACTCCTAACCATTGTTTTATTTGAATATCAGACTTTGAATCCAATGAGCATTTGCTTTTGAATGTCCATTCTCTAAAGCAATATGGGAACATTGCCTCAACTACTTCCAAATCCTCATTCCCAACCCGACAAGCCTTCAATTTATCCTCAATTGATTTCACCACACAACCTCACATAATAACTTTTTCCCTATTATACTGTCCACGATTGTATACAAAATTTGGTCTGAAAGGAACTCAAGAACCTTCAAGAATGTAACTATGGATGTGGAGAGCTTACACTCCAGAATAATTTTCCAAATTCTAGAGCTTCTCAGCCCAAACATATTGGGAAGGTAATTACAGAAAATTATACACTAACACCGTTTTACAAATTCTTTTTCAAATATGATATCAACATTTTTTTCTGCACATATACTATTCGGATGGACACATGATAGATGGAAACAGCATGTTATTCTAATGCATTTCAAGAAGCATGGAGCTTTGACAGACGATGATTTAGGTGGAGTTCCTATGCTTGCATCAGAAGCATAATATTCAGAGAATCATTTCTTATGGAAGCTCCTTCCAAAATGGCAAAGACTATGGAGGCAAACTAGACAGTTGTATATTGAAATATCACTCTTTTTACTAAAATTGATTGCAGTTTGATTCTTAGATGTATATATGTGTGTTGAAATATTGCATTTACTAGAATGCTCGTGATTGGTTGTATGCAAATGAGGAGAAGGGCTACATTTTTAAGTGTCTTGGTAGGAAATAGGGGAAGAGTGTTTGTGGTAGTGCCGTTTATCTTTATCTAGGTTGTTATTATTTTACACTACCTTATGTTTTTTGAGTTATAAGAAATTGTCTGTACATAACCTTTTTATTTGTATAAAAATTACTGATTTATATAAAAAAAGATTTAGAGATATTAATTACTTTTGAACTTCCATACTTCTACTTCTTCCTATATTATTATTATAAAATTTTTTTTACCTTACTAATCTTTATTGTATTATTTAATTATTATTTTTAATAACGTATCTTGTCCATTAAATATTACGTGAATGTGTATTTATTAGTTATATTAGTGAAAATTAACATTTTAAATTAAATTATTTAAATTTTAAAAATTAGTATTTTAATTAAAAAATTTTAAAAGCGAAAAATTGAGGTTGTCCGTTGTCCTAAAAATAAAAGGTAAATTAAACAAAGTGAAACAGGAAGTATTTTGATTTTTGAGGTTCAGGTTGCAGAGGATGTCGTTTTAGGATCAAAATGTTGAACATGGAAACGCGAAGCATGTGGGAAACTGGGAAGGGAAGAGTCTGAGAGACGACTTTGGTCAAATTTACGTGCTGTGTTGACCAATTGCATTATTGCGTCAATTAAATAAAAAGTTCGAGTCACCGTCACTCATTACGTCACTTTTAATCTCATATTTAAAAAAATTACAATTTGTAAGAACGTATTTAATAAATTAAATAAACTTAATACATTTAAATTAATTAATATTAAATATTACGTAAAATGAAAAAGTTCATTTAACCTAATCCAATCTCAAATATATATATACATATACACTTGTATATATATAAGATTTGCTTTAAGGGTGACAATATATCAAAATTATCTTTTAAATTAAAGTTTTAAAACAACATCGTTTTGTTATTAATTTTCAAGTTTTGGGTTATGCTCTGTTAGAAGTGCCTAACTCATCCCAAAAGCTAGTTTAAGAGAAGGAGGTTTGCATATTATTATAAATTGTTTAATGCTCTTATAGTTGTTCGATGTGGGATTCCTGACACACCCCTCAGTCCAGAACAGGACTGGACATCTGATGGACATATTGGGCAAAGGGACATAACCGGACACCGCCCCAAACCATCGAGACAAACTAACTTGGCTATGATATCATGTTAAAAGTGCCTAACTCATCCCCAAAAACTAGCTCAAGAGAAGGAGGTTTACACATTATTATAAATTGTTGAATGTTTTTATACTTGTCCGATGTGGGATTCTTGATACACCCCCCTCAGTCCAGAGCAGGACTGGACATCTGATGGACATATTGGGCAAAGGGACATAACCGGGCACCTCTCCAAACCATCGAGACAAATTAACTTGGCTTTGATACCATGTTAGAAGTGTCTAACTCATCCCTAAAAGCTAGCTTAAGAGGAGGAGGTTTCCACATTATTATAAATTGCTGAATACTCTTATAATAGTATGCAAACTTCATCTTCTTGAGCTAGCTTTTGGGGATGAGTTAGACACTTCTAACATGCTCAAATAAATTGGTATATTACCATCACTCGTTACGTCACTTTCAATCTCAAATAACTTGGGCCTGGGCTCTATTGATATTTCTAATTTGATTAACTAATTTAAATGATTTTGTACCTTAAATTTGTAATAAATAAAGTTTAGATTTAATAAAATTTTCGAACACAATTAATCATAGAATTATATTTGAATAATTTAATTTTAAATGATTTTTTAAGTATGAAGTAATCAATTAATAATGCATTCCTAATAACTTAGACAATTTTCATGCATGCATCTAACAAATTACAATGCCTTGAAGGGACAATTTCAGCTAAAACACTAGTCCCTTTTTTTTTCTATGCTTACGAGGTATCTTACTAGGGTCTCAATTATGAGAAGACACTTTTAAGCCACCCATATCAAGACTAATCTCTGCTTGAGTCGGGTAGGTCCCTTACGAGAAGTAAAGCTCTGACTTCAAGTTTTAAACAGCTAAATACATGAGGGGAGTTCGAACCCGCGACCTCACTTAAAACAAGAGAGTCCCTTACTAATTCACCTGCTCCTGAAGTTACACTAGTACTTTTTTTTTGTTTAAAGGGAATCTGAGCATAAAGTTACAAAACAAATTTGAGGAGACAGATCCCCGACAGATCCTCTAATAAGATACGATGGCACCAAATAGGTGTAGTAGCAAAATATGTGACTCCAATGTTAGAGTGGACAGCTTAGGTGACAAGCCAGTCAACGCATTTGTTACTCTTTCGGTAGACGTGTGGATGAACAATAGACCAGTTTCTAATAAACAGTTTCAAAATACCTGTAACTATAGGGTTGAGAGTCTAAGAGCGGTTGGCCATCAAAGAGAGAATCTTATGTATCATGAGTGAATCCACTTCCAGCTCTATCATGCAGAAGCCCGAGCTTCACGCAAGCCAATTGTCCATATTTTAATCCAAGATAAGGTGATGATTTTGCTGGTTTAGTTTAAACAACGAGCCAGTGAATTGTACAAAACTTTTTTGACGGCTCAGATTCAGACCGGGAAGGACCTTGGAAGCAGAGTTCTGATCCTGTTGCCTCTACGACCAGGACTGGATTACTAAGTAAGTACACTACAAAACAAAAGTGGATCAAGACCACTTGTCAACATGGCCTAAGGATGCTTCCTCTGACCTCCTATGAAGCCACCTCAGAACCCTCCTTATCTACTATGTCTCTTGTGTAGTCGTGCTCTTCTTCCCTTTATATACTTCTTTCCACTCCCTCATTCCACTCAAGACAACATTCTTCTATATCTTTGAAGTTTGAGCACAAATTTCCACTCACCACCATCTAAGCTTCTAATGGCTTCCTCAGATGAATCTTCAACTCTGGAGCTTATCAGACAACACCTCTTGACAGACTTCACTTCCATGGACAGTTTCATCTCCAACCTTGAACTTTTCACCTCTGATAATAACCAGCCAAACCCCTTAAAGGCTTCGACATTAAGCCAGCGAAAACCCAACATGAAAAACGTTGCTATACCGCGTCTAGTAAACGTTGCGAACAACAACACGTCGGAGTGTGCTGAAAAAGAGAAGCATTACAGAGGAGTTCGTCGGCGTCCATGGGGCAAGTACGCGGCGGAGATTCGTGACCCTAATAAGAAAGGTACTCGTGTTTGGCTAGGCACGTTCGATACCGCCATAGAAGCTGCGAGAGCTTATGATAGTGCAGCTTTTAGGCTTCGGGGATGTAAAGCGATCTTGAATTTTCCTCTTGAAGTTGGGGACTCCACTTATAGTGATTCGAATTCTATGGAATCTAAAGTATCTGGTAGCTGTAAGAAAAGGAAGATTGAAGACACAGAGAGTTTTGTGGAGAGTAACAAGGTGGTGAAGATAGAGAGTTGTTTGTCTGAAACCGATGCCATGGTCGTGAAGAGGGAGAGTTCTCTGCCGGAAAGTGGCGTCAAGATGGCGACGGAGCCGTTGACGCCGTCAAGTTGGAAGGACTGGGACTTTGAGGATAACGGAATATTTAGCATACCGCCGTTATCTCCACATCCTACGATGGGGTATTCCCAGCTCATGGTTGTGTAAAGCAGAGGATAAAGCAGAGGATCTGACGGCCACAAAGAGCCGCAGATGACGTTGTGATCAGAAGTGAATGGTGATGATGACTGGTTTGAAATAAATGTACATACACATAAATAATTTAGTAATAGACAAAGCTAGTGTTGTGGTTGATGAAAGAGTACTTAAAAGATTGTATTGGTTCTTTAATTCGATTTATTCAATGAAATGCATAAAGATTATTATAATTTTACGGTATAGATGACAATTGGACTCAAGTTCGGCCTGACTTGAAGTTAACGGGCTAAGCTTAGGTTGTTCGAGCTTCGAATCAGATTCAAATTTAGGCAGTTACATTTGATCTAACATAAGGCTCAACAATTATAACAAAATGATATTATTTTAAATTTTAATTAAAAAAGTAGTTTGAATCGAACCAAATATAGCTTAGGATCGGGCTCGGCTAAGTCCTAATAGCAGCGGTCGAGTCTAGTTTGAACCTAACAAGCTCAAGCTCAAGCTCGACCTAATCTATCCCGTCCTAATTTATGGAATCAATTTTTAGATTTCAATTTAAACAAGTGTGATTAAGTATTTGAAGGCTAAATTGACATTATACGGTGTGAATCCAACAATCACTTGTACTAAATTTATCACTTAATTTAAATTTATAAAATTATTTAATAATTTATTAATAATTTATAGTGCATAAATTATTATATCTATTTAAAATTAAAAAATCATTCAATGCCCATTTATTCATAAAGATGAAAAATAAAATATAATAAATAATAATACATAGAAAAAGAAAAAAATGTTTAGTTAAATTTAATTCAACCTGACATATTTTAAAATTTAAATTTAAATGTCATATTTTTATAATTATTAAATTTAAGACCAGTCACTGAACGACTTAATCTCGAGCTCAACTTAAAAATCAATTTTTTTAAAAAAATCAAGGACAAGACTTGACTCGTGATCCAATCAACTTAGATTTAGGTTGTGTTTGGTAAGCAACAGATCAGTTACTTTTTAATTGATTCAAGTTTTTCAACTATTTAACCATTTCAAACAACTGAAATTTTGTTTAGTAAGAAGATGAATAATTGGCAGATTTATCCGAAATCGTTAAATTTAGAAAAGCTCCACAATAATAACGTTTTTAGTAGTGTTTTCATCTTTAGCTAAATATGTGCAAGTGAAAAATCAATTATACCCTCCTAAATAAATAAAGTTATAAATTAATTAATTTTTACAAGTCAATTTATATCTAATTACAATTAATTAATTATGTTATAGTTAAAGAATTGTGAAAAGCTGTATTCATCTTCTATTGATTGTGAGTATTTAAAACTCAAACAGATTACAATCGTGTACATTTGAAATTCAAATCAAATTGGAGTTCAAAACAGAATAAACCTCCAGTATCTACTCCTAGGATGTAGGAAGCTAACTTACAGTAAATATATTTACAACAAACTGAAAATTACCAAGTCAACTACACCGTTTGCTCTATTGTACTATTACGCCCCCTCAAGTTGGGGATATGAGCAACAAGACCCAATTTTGATAAATTGCGAAGATAGGCAGCCCGCGGCAGTGGTTTCGTGAGAATATCCGCAACTTGATCCGCTGAGTGTAAATTGTTAGAATATATTTTATATATTCTTTATTTAGTTTTGGCATTTTAAATTGGACATATAAGATTGCATTTATGATGGAAATTGAGAAGATATTTTGGTGGAATCTTGAAGTCTATCCAATAGGTATGCATATCTCCTTGTTTGGGTAAAAGTCTATTATTTTCGGTGAAATCTTTGAAGTCTATCCATATATGTGCATATCTCCTTGTTTTGGAAAAGTCTTGGTGATTACGAAAGTTTAAAAAATCCTAGAATGGGTTGCGGCAACTGAAGACTATTGGGCATGTGTGTGGTTCATTGGTTTTATATATTGTATAACGTGTCTTTGGTGTGTGGTATATAGTGAAGTTGATGATGCGTAGGTTATAGGAGCTGATTATTTTGTGTCTTATGGTTTTGATTGAAAGTAGTTAGACAAATCCTCTGACGAGGTTAGTACGAGGCGGTAGTACTATTGGGTGTGAATTCTTTCACGGGAAGTGAGGTTGAGAGATAGTGCTAAGGGTTGAGTGGTGTTGGCTCAGTAAAGCCTTGGGTAAAACTATTGTACTTCGGTGAAAGTGATTAAGCTGGGTAAGGGCCCCGCAAACGTAGGCAAGGTGTGCCGAACTGCGTTACCAAACGTCGACGTCTTCGTTATTTTTGCCTTTGTGATTGTTGATTTACTTGTGAGAAAAAAAATTGATTTTGGACAGTCTGCGATTTTATTGAATATTTAATTTTTTTCAAATTAAAATAAATTTTAATTTTAATTATGCTACTATTAATTTTATAAAAAATTAAAATAAAGTGATAAAAATAAAAAAAATTAAATTTATTTTGGTTTGTGTCGTGGTTGTGACACAAATTTTTATTTTTTATTTTTATGATTTTAATTTTTCAAATAAAAATTTTAAGATAAAAATTTAAATTAAAAACATTAAATTAAATTTAAAAATGTTTTATACATAAACAACTAATTTTATCAAACACTTTTAATAAACAACTAAAGTTATCCGCTAATCAAATAAACTTAATATAATCAACTATCGACTAATTACTCATAGAATTAACTAACAGTTGATGTAATCAATTGATTGCCAAACATGAGCTTTGTATATTTATGATAACGTTTTTTCGAACAGAGAATACTTGTGAAATGTAAATAAATTATATAATATATTATACGTGTGGAATAATTTATTTTGATTTCAACAACTTATTTTAATTGATTAATTTAC
>JAOTIZ010000005.1:2463913-2486805 GCA_027123425.1 Erythroxylum panamense
AATCCTTTTCCTTGTAGGAAAGAAATAGCCTCCTGATTGGTGCCTCCTAACTTCCCTCCTTAATCCCCAAAGATATCCCTTTCCAGATCTGAAAACTATCCAACTTAGGAGTCCAATCACGTTTCTGATTCCTTATTAGGTGTCTGTTACGCGCGACCTTAGCCGTGGGCACGGCTTACTGCGCAAAATCTGAAATCAGCCCAAAATACCTCTGGTTTGGCCCGATTGTCATCTCCTGCCCAAAATATATAAAACTAAGTAAATTCCGTCTTCTCCATATGAATATGTACCCAAAAAGTCAACAAAAATCATTAATATAATTAACAAATATCCACATCATCAACGGTGGTGGGTTATCTTCAAGGGAAGAGTGCCAAATGGTAAACATGTGATAACATGGGCTTTTTTCTATCTGAAACGGAAGAAAAACAATACAAAATCAATACAAAGCGAAACCAAGCACCCTAACTAATGTAGGGTCCTTCGATACAAAACGCCTTGCTGATCGCGAAGTAGGGATTCCCGAACGGTCGCCGGGGGATCCTGGAGAATGTGCAGGCCTGGGCCATGAGAAGCGGCAAGGGAAGCCATCTGGTCCGCACTCTGGTTCCCTTCACGATACATGTGCCGCAATTGAACCTCCCAGGCACGATAAAGAAGTCGTCGGGTACCTGTCACCAAAAGAAGATCATCAGTGAGGGCAGGGTTGGAAGAGGAGAGAATGTTAATAACCTCGAGTGAGTCAACTTTCATAATGACCCGGCGATAACCAAGCGCCCAAGCCAACTGGAGGCCAGAGTGCACGCCCCACAGTTCCACAGTAAGAGGAGAACCCCGACCGATGTTATGCAGGAATCCGCTGCGCCATCGCCCATGCGAATCCCCAATAAGTCCGCCAGTCGTAACAATAGTATCGCCTGTTCTGGCGGTCCCATCCGAATTGAGCTTGACCCAGCCCTCCGGGGGCTTAGTCCAACCTACGAAATGGCCTACGGGGCCGCTCAGATGGCGTAAAATGCAGCTTTCCACCGGCCATGCTTTCGTAATCCACTCAACATATTCCAACACAATGCGCGTGCTTCGGACCGGTCAGACAAAGCCTTCTTCAAAAAGGCTTCGGTTGCGTCATTGCCAAAGAAACCAGCATGCCACTCCATAAATCGTAGGCCAATCCCCTTGGGGGGTCTGAGTCTGAACCCGTAAGTTGTGGGTCACCCAGCTTATCACTTCCTTTTGGAAAAAAAGTCGTATTCACCACCTCGCTGGGAAACGTCCGCCAGAAAGTTGTTGCGCAAGACAGGGGCTTTTAGAAAGTGAGTTGGAAATCTCAGGAAGTAAGTCGTCATAAAAGACATGCATATATCGTACTTGATAATAAAGACAAGAGACTGTCTGAATTTCCCTCATTGCCCTTTCTAGACATTTTTCAATCTCTTAACATTATTATTAAAATAATAAATAATCTCTTAATCATAATTTAAGATTTATTAACTTATTAAAAATGATATTCACACTAAATTCTAATGATTAAAAAACTCTTCTATTCAACCATAAAAATTTTGACCCAATTAATTTTTCATTTTTTTGATTCAATTTTATTTAATAATATCACTTTTTAATTAAATTTTAAAATTTTCAAGAATAAAGACAATATTCTTTAATGATCTTTTATTTTTTTAATTTTATTCAATATTTAACCATTTTTAATTTTATATGATAGTATAATATCGGTTGAATCTTTTAAACTTAAACCTTTTATCTTATATGTTTAACTTATAGTTCGATTTTTAGAACATTACTTAAAATTTTCTAAATAAAGATTATAAAATTTTAGAAATTTAAAATTTATAAATAAATTCTTAAAACTTGAAAATTTTACTTTGTACTAAAATTTATTATTGATTAATTTTAAGAATTAAAGATAAATGAAATTTTTAGCGGGTGTTGTTGTTGTTTAAGAATTAAAAATTTTACTCTCTGTTAATTAATTAGTTGAAATTCTCTTGTGAATTGAAATTATATTTATTTAAAAAATTAATGTAAACTAAAAAGACAACGGTCTTGTTTGACAAACAATGGATTATATTAACTGGTAGTTGATTTTATTAGTGGTTAACTGATAGCTGATTATATCGGTTGATTTGACTAACGAATAATATTGGTTGTTTATTAAAGATATTTAGTAAATTTAGATGTTTAGTATTAGCTGTTGATGTGCAAAAGGACTTATAAAGACATGATTTTCAAAAAAATTAGTATTTCATTAAATATTCTTATAATAATTTAGAATTTATATTTTTAATTTTACATAAATTAAGTTTATAATTTTGATTAAAAAAACATAAAACTACAACTACAACTACTTCTAATAATAATAATAATATAAATTAAGATCAAAATTATACTTTTTTGTGTAAAGGGAAAAGGAGTACACCGTTTACAAAACAAGTCTGGGAAAATAGATCCCTGACCGATCATCTAAGAGGATATTAAGGCACCCGTTAGGTGGAGAAACAAAGTAAGTGACACCAATGTCAGAGTAACCAGCCTGAGTGGCGAGCCAGTCTGCGCTTCTGTTGCTCTCTCGGTACACGTGACGATGAACAACAGTCCAATTCCAATTGAAGAGTTCCAGGATACCCATGACGATAGGGTGGGTCATCTGAGAATGGGCGGTCGAGGATGAGAGGGTCTGGTGCACCCCCAGTGAGTCCACTTCCAGCTCAATCAGCCGGAAGCCCAATCGCCAAGCTAGAGAGAGTCCGGTGTAGACGTCCCAAAGTTCTGCGGACTACGCGGTGCACCATCCTAGATTCTGCATGAACCCGCCAAGCCAGTTGCCGACACTATCTCAGATGAGCCCACCCGCTGTAGCCGTGGACTGGGCACGATTACAAGTACCATCGGTGTTCAGTTTCACCGAACCTGACGGCGGCCTGCTCCAACCAAGGAGTTGTTCCTGGTGGGAACGGAAGTCGGAGGAGACCTGGCGCTGCCTTACTGTTGCCTGCTGAACCTGACTTGCAAAAGACAAAATGGGAAAAGTGGGTGAGGTAGGTCGTACAAAATTAGGATCAAGAAGTGACTTGTTCCTCCAGGACCAGAGGAACCAGTAGGACAAGCCAAACAGAAGCGCCCAATCCTGGCCCTGGACTAAGCGGTGCTGCTGAAGATTGATGAGAAGCCAGTCTCTGGTGGGAAGTGAGAAGGAAGCCGAAGTGACGAGGTCCGACGGGAAGGCAACCCAAACTTGACGGGCGGTCGAGCAGTCTCAAACGGCATGAAGCGAGGATTCTTCATGGGAACAGTGGGGGCATATACCGTCAGGAGTGAGGTGACGATGCATCCGTTGTTGATTACTAAGCAACTGATCCTTTGCTAGAAGCCATAGGAAGGAGCGAACCAGTTGAGGTCTCGGCCATTGCCAAATGACCCACCAGACCCCGTGAGGAACATCAGCCTCGTGACTCATGAGCAGGGAGTACGTGGAAACCACTGTATAGGTACCATGGTCGGAGGCACCCCATATTAACCTGTCGGCGCCCAGATACGACTTGGGAGGAAAAGTACCAACTATGGAGCGGCAAATCTATGGTGGCAGAAAAGACTGGAAGGCTGCCCAATTCTAAGTGCCTGTGGTATCAACAAAATGGTGGATGCTGAGACTCAGAAGCGTGTCGGGGATTGAATGAATAACGTGAGAAATGAGTGGTCCGACACTCCTAATCCAAGGTTCGAGCCAGAATCGCGTTGTAGTGCCATCGTCGACCCTCCAGAGTAAGCCTTGTGTCACTATGGGCCATGTCGCTTTGATGCTACGCCAAACCATCGACCCCCCAGTAGATGGAAGAGAAAGGGGTAGACTGTTTGCTTCAAAAGCGTACTTTCCAGAAAGCACCTGGGCCCATAAAGCGGTAGGGTTGTCTATCAAGGACCAACCTAGTTTAGTTAGGAAAGCATCATTCATCTCCCGAACCCGATGAATGCCAAGACCCCCCAGCTCCTTGGGTTTACAGATCTCCTCCCAGTTGACGAGAGGGATCTTAGTCCGATCATGAGAGGAGCCCCACAAAAATTACCTCATGACTTGTTCCAGGGCATCACACAGACTGCGGAGTAGATGGACCATCTGCATAGTGTAACTCGGAATAGCCGCCAAGACCGATTGGAGCAGGGTGACACGACCAGCACAGGAAAGAGTGGAGGGGGACCAGCCAGATAAGCGGTGGTGAACCTTATCTAGAATGTATTGGTAGGTGCGCTTGCCGACACGCTGATGAAGGAGAGGAACCCCAGGTACTGGTCGAGATCGGAAGTCATTGATAAGCCTAAATCGTTGCTTAAGGCTCGGTGGGTTGAAGGTGGGACATTCCTGGAGAAGTAACATCGTGACTTCGCTGGACTCACATGTTGGCTAGAGGCTTGACAGAACGAGTCCAGAGTTTGTCGAAGCACCTGCACTTGCTCAATAGAAGCTTTCGAGAAGAGAATCAGATCGTCAGCAAAGAATAAATGAGTAAGGGGAGGCCCGTGTCGACTCAAGCGGATCGGGTGCCAACGTCCGGTGGAAACCGCATGAGTAATCTCATGATCAAGCCGTTCCAAGCACAGCACAAAGAGGTAGGGGGAAAGGGGATCGCCCTGACGAATACCACGAGAAGGTCGAAAGGCCTCGCTCAGCTCACCATTCTAGCTCACCTGAAACGAAACTGTAGTAATGCATTTCATAATGAGCAAAATAAGCGAGTCAGGGAGGCCCACATTCTGCAAGGTGACATGAAGGAAGTCCCAATCAAGATGGTCATAAGCTTTCTCAAGATCTACTTTAATGGCCATAAGCCCCTGCTAACCAGTTTTGTGTTTCATGGAGTGAAGCACTTCCTGGGTGATGATAATATTGTAGGTAATAAGGCGGCCAGGCACAAAACTGTATTGAGTAGGGGCAACAAGCTCAGTGAGATACGGTTTGAGCCGATTAGCTAGAATCTTGGTGAGGGCTTTGTAGAGGACGAAGCAAAGAGCGATCGGCCGGAACTGCGACCTCGAAGTGGGGGAAGGGATTTTAGGGATAAGGACAACGATGGTGCGGTTGACTTCCGAATCCCAAACCTCATGACTAAAGATACGCTGCAAGAAATGAATCAAGGAAGGACCCACGATATCTCACTGAGATTGATAGAAAAGGGCTGTAAAACCATTGAACCCAAGGGCTTTATTTGGAGCCATGGAGAAAAACGTCGCCTTAACTTCTTCGGGGTTCAGCGGACGAGTGAGATCGTCAGACCTCAGATGTGGGAGGTGAGGAAAAGTGCCATGTAAGGCCCTAGGGGTAGTTGACTGACTAGCGGTTCGATATAAATCCTCCAGTTATCGTTGCACAAGGCCACGGAGAGTCGCAGGATCAGTAACCGTATTACCGTTATCGTCCGAGATAGAAAAGGATTGGGACTGACGACACCGAGTACGGGTGAGAGCGTGGTAGTACTGAGTATTCTGATCTCCTTGGCCGATCCACTGACTTCTGGATCACTGGTGCCAGAAGAGCTCTTCTTGAAAGAGGACGTGTTTTAATTCAGTCCGCAGGTGTGCTTCGAGCGCCTGGAGGGAGGAACACCCAGTGTCCTCTAAAGGTTTTTGAAGACCCTCGAGCTGAGCCATGAAGCGCTTTTTACGATGAAAAATGTTCCCAAATTTCGTGACATTCCACTGTTGGAGCGTAGCCGAAAAAAGTTTGGTCGTGCCACTAAAATCCGAGGAACACGGGTGCTAGATAGCCGCGACCACTTGGGAAAAAGAATCGTGAGTGAGCCAAGCAGATTGAAAACGGAAAGGGTGACTCATGGAATGGGGGGCTTGGGGCGGTGAAAGTGACCAGGAGAGGCCGATGATCCGATTTAAGAAAAGGCAAGTGGGTAACACGGGTAGTAGGATACGCCGAGCACCAAGAAGGGGAGCCGAAAGCCCGGTCCAACTGGGCCTGGATAGAACCCCTCCGCCACGTGAAACACGGACCGGAGAAGCCAAGGTCCTGCAGATGACACTGGAACATACAGTCACAAAAAGGAGTGCTAACGACGGGTTGCGTCCAAGAACCCCCGCGTTTATCTGCACTCGCTAATTTGGCATTAAAATCCCCTCCCAGAAGCCATGGGGAGGTAATGTGCACTGCGAGGTGGGACAGGTAATGCTAGAGGAATTTTTGTAACGCGTAGGTCGAGCTCGCGTAAATGGCAGTAAACTCAAAAGACTGTAGGTCCCACTCCACACGAGCATGAACAAATTGGCGGTGGGCGATACAAATACGGACATCAATATTCTCCTTCCATAGAAGCCAGATCCCTCCCGAATATCCCGTCACCTCGATCCGGAAAGAAGAACTGAAGCCTAGAGAACGGATAACTTTCAAAGCTCGTGCACCACTGATACGCAGCTCGACCAGGACCACGAGTCGAGGCCTGTGAAGTCGGATATAGTTCCACATGATGGGCTTGAAGGTACGACCTCCAGATCCTTGACAATTTCAGATAAAAATCATCATAAATTCGAGAGAGGGGAGCTAACTCGAACCAGTCGGGAGATCAGCAACGGACGCGGCCCGGACCGTACACTGAGGGGACACTTAGTCGGGGGATAAGTCTGTCATTGGCGTATTGCTTGCTCCTGTAGAGGCCCCTTCACTACTGGGCTCAGGCACTGGTTCGAGGGGACGAGGGGGAGTGGCATCGGGAGCGAGTGGTGGAGGAGACGTGTCAGTGGGGCCAGTGGGTTTGATGGGATCTTCCTCCATTTCACGACGGCCCGAGTCCGCAGGGGTTGGGAGTGGAAGTGACGGGTCGGGAATGGCGAGGTCCGCGTGCGAGGGTAAGGAGATTGCCATGTGGGTCGAACTGGGTCGGGGGCTACTGTCTACTTGGGGCTTGGACTGCTGGATCTAAGGGCCTGTGGAAGGGAGGCCCACAGTGGAGGAAGGCTGGGGGGAGGAGGTGTGGCCTGGCCCAAGGAGGCAGTCTGGCCCAAAGGTGAGCCCAGCTGAATGGAGGCCTGTGTTGGGGCAGGCTGGCAAAATTTAAGGCTAGCAATCTGTGGACGCGAGCCTCTCGGTGTCCCTTCGTCCCTTCTGGACGAAGTAGGTGGGATTTGGTTGGCCGTGATTGAATTGATGACAAGACGTTGCCTTCATTGGAGTTTGGAGAGATGATCGTTGGGGAGAGGGCCGTTGGGGCGTCGGGCGAGTCTGGAGAGGAGATCGCCGTGAATCTCGAGCCGCTGGGGCCAGGGACCGTCACGTGTGGGGGTTTGTCGTGACGAGAGCAGGTGGGGGGTGGAGGATTACGACGACTCTTGCGTGTATCCTGCATCCAGGGGCCATAAGCCGCTGAGGAGGGAGGTCCCGTGGTCGGAGTACTACTGGTAACGACGGGTGTTGGCTGGGGTAAGTGATCTGCAGACGGCATTGGTGCAGGAGGGACCTCGGGTCGGGAAGGACAATGCTCGAAGCCATGCCCAACCCGGCCACAGTTGAAACAAATTTGGGGGAGGCCCTCGCATGCCACCTGGATGGCCTCCCCGTCAAGTTCCACGACCGAGCGAAGAGGAGAGTTCAGGTCCAGTATCACGGCGGCACATGCAAACCTTCCCCGGTAAGTTTGTTGCGTGTTCTGGTCTATCTTCACCGTTTTTCCTACCAGATTGTTGAGAGCTGTAAGAATTGAGGGGTGGTATCTGGCGATTGGGAGAGACGGGAACCGAACCCAAGCAACAACGTGGGTAATACGGCCAGTGGAGGGGTGAAACGCCGGCATCCACCGTTGGACTGACAAGGCATGGTCGGCGATAATCCATGGTCCCTGTGTCAAGGTATGGATATAATCGCGCCCCTCTTTGAAATTAATCAAATAGAAGTCATTATCCAGGTTCACAATTTTCAGGGGACCCGTAGGATGTCACAGTGCGAGAAGGCGATCCCTAAGCATGTTGAACCCCATTTTACGCCCCAAGAGCTTGATCACAACGGCTTTAGCCCAGACAGTGTCCAATTGGCTGCGGAAGGTAGGTGATAATTCCAGACCCAATCCATGGGACCCCTGAACTATGTTAATGTCACCATCTGTCAGCTCTATAGGTGCCTCGTCTGGCCAAGAGAGGTTGGTCACCTCGTTAGCAGTATTGGTAATGCCAGAGACTACGGCACTATAGCTCAGAGGAGGCTAAGTGGCCGACTGGTCGTGGGGCAGAGGATCTTCCTCACGCTCCCTTACACGGACTTTTTTAGCTGTATGAACATTAGAATCCTGGGCGTTGTGCAAGCTCATAGTGACTAGAGGCCAGGAGCCCAAGAAGATGTTAGGAACTGTAGCAATAGAGAACAGTAAACTTTTCTTATTATTATACTTCTACCGTATCGAATTTTACGAGTGCTATTCAAAATTATACTTTTTAACTCCAAAGAGGAAGGTTGTTAAATAGTTTTCTTTTTGGTTTTCTTGTTGTGTGTTTTTTAACTAGCATGAATGCCAACGCCAAGTTGACGATGGAAAGAAACATAAATGTTCGAGGACACAATCTGTCATTTACAATAAGCTGAAATAAAACGTCACTCTTCCTGAGATGCTAGCTTCCAAGTCATAAAAGGGAAGAGAACACTAAGCAAGATCGTGGAAAATTTGACACTGCCCTCTTAAAAAGATCTAACTTGAACTTGTTGCTTACTTATGGAGGTTTGTTTCTTTTTGGTTTGCTCTACTGTTGAGAGAACCGTTGAACTTTGAGCTTGATAATGTGCTAACTTATTCTTCAAACTTCTCTGAGGTTTTATCAGGGCCAAAGTGGTCAGGGTTAGAACATTTGTGTCTAAAACACAGGCCTGGCTATTGACTTGGAGGTCTTAGCAGTATCTGGCAGCCTCCATCAGGCAAATCAGCTTATTCTTTTTTGACCCAAATCACGATTAACCTAAGTTTAACTCAAACTTTGACTCGAATCAGATCTTGTTAACTCTTCTCTAAGCTTCATCAAAAGCTCTTATAATCACTTAATTTGGCCTGAGCATGGTATGATTGATATTCAACAAATTAGTATTTTGTTTTGTCGGTACACCAATTCTTGTATGTTTATTTCTAACCCATCAGTATATTAGTTGAAATATACTTTAACAGTATTTATAATGATTTCAATCTAAATTGATTTTAAAACAACTCAATTTCAGAGTTTTCGTGTAAAAAAAAAAGAAAGAAAAGTTCATAAGAATGGCAATAGACTGATTCATGGGTTTAAATTCATGTATTTTAATGGACCAACTCATGGGCCAAATCAGGCCTAATCTAATATGAGACCCAATTTTTTTAAGCAAAATTACATTATTTTGCTTAGAAGAATTAGGCCTCAAGCAGACTGGGTCTGAACAACTAAATTCAGACTTAATTAAAATATAACGTTATTTTACACTTTTAATTTTTAAAAACTTAGTGAGGCCAACCCCTAAAAATATGAGAAACCAGTTAGCTTGGTGGACGTATTGTTAGCCTAAACCATGAAAAAAGTACAATAGTCATTCCATGAGACCTAAAAATATGCTCGATAATTAAGCACAGGTCAGGTTCTAGCTGACCCGACCTAAAATCAATGGATCTAATCGAGTTTGACCAAGCTTTCAATTATATTAGGATTCATAAGGTGGTCCGTGATAGGATTGGCAACTCGGGCGCAACCTGATCGTTAAATCCCATTCTTACTGCCTTATATTTTGATTATGAAACAGCAAGTGGGCATGTACAAACAAAGTTGTTGGCTTTGAACATCCGAACAAAGAGGCCATGCTTACAGGTGTCTGAGAAGCAGACAAAAGGAGACACAGAGATGACTGATGACACCAATCCTGTTGTCTGCCACTTGCCTCTAAATTGGAGTGAAACTGAAATTTAAGGTTCGTTAAAATGTCAGTGAAATGAGTAAGCCACAAGCCTTCATTTTCTCTGGCTTATAATATAGTGTTAAATAAACAACTTGATTTATTTTAATCAAAGCATAACCTAATGCAAGACTGGCCTTTACACTTCACACATTGCGTGCACAACGGTTGTGTCACCTCTTAAAATAATACACAACTTGCTACTTTATATTTGCCCACACTCCATCCTTAAGATTCAAAGGGTCAATCTTCAAGAGTTCTTATGTGTTTTCACGATACTTTGAGAACCTGAAAAAAGGACAAATTTTTTTTCTTAGAAACTCTTTTTCTTAGAAACGCATGTAAGATTTGTCACTATAAAAAAATACTAATGGACTTTAGATTCTTTCTAAAAAACAAGAAATTCGATTATAATTTTTTTTAAGGAACCAAGCAACTGCAAGAGGTCAATTACAAATAAGAAATAATAGAAAAATGAAGAATTGAAAACGATTCAATTTTGACATTTAAATTTTAGTTTCAATTTTTAGGGCTATATGAACTCGAATCGTAAATCTTCTCGATAAAACATATCAAACTTATTATTATCAAAATGATTCGAACTGTTTCAAATATCCAATATGTATTTTTTTTGCATTGAACTCTCGTATTAACGGATTTTTTTTTATCAATTAGTCTACCAAAATTCTCTTGACAGAAAGATAAGAAGATGGTTTCATGTGCTTTGATTTATTAGTTGGATTATGATTCGAGAGCATTATCAAAGTTTTTCAAAGAAGGAGTATTTTGACGTAAGTCTGCTTTGGGTTAGATCAACCTAAGTTAAAGTTATAAATAAGTGGAGTTTCCGTTGTCTCGCTTACGCTTAAAGAATCTAATATGAAACTTCATAGATCTTAAATTTCATGTCAGGACGAAAAGAAAACATTTTGAGGCTCTTATACTCATTATGCCTAGCATTGGCAAATTGCTCAATTCGAATCAACACGTCATTATTGTCTCTTTAATTGTCATTGCACATGCATGATACATGATACATGATACATTTATACATGTGTTTACTCAATTACATAAGCAATACAGTAATGTGAAATTGTTTTAATGTATATAGGAGAGCAAATAGTGCGACCACTTTCGAATATCGCCAGAACGTCAAGGCAATAGGCTTAAGGGAGTAATTGTGAGTAACCTAAGATGGTCTCCCTTTAATTTAATCTGATATTACTGAATTGAATTTGATATGTGATGAATATGTACTGATTGTATACTGGATTCCGGACATGAAATATCTAAGGAGTTTTGATGCATGTGAATATAATTGGAAGTGCTACTTATATGTGAATAAGAGTGCCTAAGTGATTCTCAATTAGAAGTGACTGAATGTTATGACTGGATATATTGACTAAGATAATGTGAATGAAAGTGATTGATTGTATTGAATGAATTGTGACATGCATTTCATTTCAATACATACAGTATAATATAAAGGCATTTGTGACTGATGTTGCTATTGACTGAAACTACTACTAAAAAGAGCTTAAAGCTCAAACATATGTGGTTATAGCCTAAGGCACACTGTGATAAACGAGCCCGGTAAAACAGGATATTGAAAAAGCACACAGTCACAACAATGTAAAAATGAATGTGAGTTTCATACATATAACATTCACATATGATTTGTAACATCCCATCATCAATGGGAAGGCTAATTTGGTCATTTGGGACGGGTTAAGCGAGTGACAATATATCTGGCTCAATGGTAAGAGGCGTGCACTTAAAGTGCAACAAAACTTTGAGGTCTTGTGTTCGAGTGGTGACTCACGCAAGTATCAAAGAGGACAATACCTGGAGTGATGGCGGTAGAGATCGGGCTCTACATGATTTGAATTCATTGAATGATTTGTAAAGTTGTAAGAACGTTATATGTTTGAATATATAGTATTAAACCAATGATTGTGTTTTATTCAAATGTAATCAAGTGATAATTTAATTAAATTGTTTGACTGAAACACAATTTGTTTGTGATAGAACTTGATGCTAATCAAGTTGATATGAACTGTGTGACAATATGTTTATGATTGATTGTATTTTATAACATGAGTGAATTATCGAGGATAGTTATTCTACTGAGTTCGCAAAATTCATCAAAATTGTACCGTTGACTGCACATGTATCAGTCAGTCTACCAAAATTCTCTTGAAAGCAAGATAAAAAGATAGCTCCATGTGCTCTGATTTATTAGTTATATTCAGATCCAAGAGCACTACCAAAGTTTTTCAAAAAAGAAGTATTTTGACGTAGGTCTACTTTTGACTTAGATAAATCTATTTTAAAGTTATAACTTAGATTGATCTAAGTTAAAGTTATAACTTTAACTGAGATCAATCTAATTAAGTTAAAGTTAAAGTTTTTCAAAGAAGGAGGTTTTGTGTGGTTCCACGCTATTTTGAGATCCGAAAAAATGGACAATTTTTTTAAAAAAACGCATATAAGATTTGTCACTACAAAAAATGCTAATGGACTTTAGATTCTCTCTAAAAAAAGAAATTCGATTATAATTTTTTTATGAACCAATTAACCCCAAGGGTCACTTACAAACAACAAATAATAGAATAATGAAGAACTAAAAACGATTCAATTTTGATATTTAAATTTTAGTTTCATTTTTTAGAGCTATACAAACTCGAATCGTAAACTTTTTCGATAAAACGCATCAAACTTATTGATATCAAAATAATTCGAACTGTTTCAAAGACTCAACATGCATTTTTTTTTTGCATTGGGCTCTCGTATTAACGAATTTTTTGTATCAATCGGTCTACCAAAATTCTCTAAAAAGCAAGATAAAAAGATAGCTCCATTTGCTTTGATTTATTAGTTATATTCCGTTCCGAGAGCACTGTCAAAGTTTTTTTTAAAAAAAGGAGTGTTTTGATATAGGTCTACTTTTGATTAGATTAACTTAAGTTAAAGTTATAAATAAGTGGAATCTCGGTGGTCTGCTTAAAAAATCTAATATCAAACTTCATACACTTAAAGTTCATAGTTGAGAACAAAAAGATATCATTTTGAGGCTCTTATACTCATTATGCTTGGCAAATTGCTCAATTGGGAATCAACCCATCATAATTGCCTCTTTAATTGGATATTAAATATACTAAACTCGATGCTTAATTAAGAATAACATGTGCAGATTAAAAAATGGTAGATAAGAACGTATCAAACATCATAATTAAGTGGCAAGCTGTGGATTAATAATCTTATTTTTCAACTAATTGCTTTAAAATATAGTAGAATAGTGGCCACCAACCCTTGAAGGAGTGACGTAACATGTATAGCAGTATTCACCGTCTTCCAAGCTCTTTTTGACTATTAAACTAATGAGGTTATACGAATATATAGTTGTATAATTTAAAATTAAGAAATATTATCATTATTTGGTAGTGTATTTTTTTATAACACAATGTATTTTAAGGTTTTAAGCTTAAGCTAGTGTGATAAAATGGTCATTTAATATGGTATCAGAGCTTCTATGACCAAATGATCATGAGTTTGAATCCTACCACCTACCTATTCTAATTAAATTAATCACAAGATAAAGTAGGCCTGTGCAAGTTTTAAGTCCAAAGGGCTTTCACTTGAGGAGGTGTGTTAGTAAATATATAAAACCAATTAAGTTGGCCTCACACAACAGCTGAAGTTATTGTGGTGAAATGATCACTTAACATGGTATCAGAGCCCTTATGACCAAATGATAATAAGTTCAAATCCTACTACCCACCTATTTTAATTAAATTAAGCACAAGGTAAAGTAGGCATGTGCAAGTATCAAGCTCAAAGAGCTTTCACTTGAGCGGGTGTGTTAGAGAATATATAAAACTAATTAAATTGGCCTCACACAACAACTTAAATTATTGTGATAAAACGACCACTTTAACAAAAAGGGTATTTTTGTGAAACAATAATACGTCCTTTACCCAATATGACATGACCTTTCATGAATATGGTATGTATTACAGCTGGTGTGAGAGACACTCGTGGACTGCTAATATTTGTCGAAATGCTGCTAGTTGGCACCAATGACTAACCACACACGCTTACTACTATTCTATGCTTTGTGCTAATCTCTCTCTAAATTCTCAAGTTTATTAGCATTCTTTCACAAATTTCTCTAATTTTCTTGACTTTATTATCATTTTTAAATTTTTAAAAATTTCAAGTTTATTAATATTCTTTAAAATTAATTCTATAAACTATTGATTTAATTGGTATTTTTATTTCTAAATTTATTAATACTAAAAATGCGCGATATTAATTAGATAAAACTAATTGTTTGATTTTAAAATTTATTAGATAACTTATTTAAAATATATTTTAAAATTATAACTTATTTGATAAATTTTTACAGGCTTTAATATTTAAAAAACTAATAATCGAATTTTCTGATAGTAATTTATATATTGATTCTTATTTTTTCAAATTTTCATTTTTAAAATTAAGTCCTCAAATTTATTGGAATTCCATGAAACTTGTTTTCTAAATTATTAAATCAATTGATATTCTTTGTTATTTTAATTTAAAAATAAAATATGTTAAATAAAATTTATTATTTTTTTTCAAAAATTTTCTATTAAATAATTTATTTAACTAAAAATAAGTAGATGTAGATACGATTAAACATCACTTTCTCTGCACTAATACCAAAAAGGGTAACACTATTTGTCCTCCATTATAGCGCTTTCAAGAGGTTCTAGTGCATGAACCTTCCCTTTCACACCGTCACCATTCACCAAACCATGTGACCGTCGTCTTCTTTCTTTAGTATTTTTCACTTCCACACGCAATTCACCCGGAAGAATACTCCAAAGTCCACGTTCAACAACTCTCTTCATTCGTGTTTCTCTTCTTAGCTTAACCCTTCTGTTCAATGGTTACTACCAACTTGCCACATTTACAGATAAGAATAACAAAACGTAAAGTACTATTTCTTGTTTTTTTTAAAAAAATTTCAGTATTATAACTTTTAAGTCTTTGTCTCTGCTTATAGAGGTGAGCATTCGAGTAATTCGGACTCAATTTTTACTATTCAGATCCGGCCCGAATTATCCAAAAAAAATTTTCCTTACCTGGCTCGAACCCGAACTTTCAATTACCCGAACTTACCCGGCCTGATTTACTCGAATTATTCCTGCCCGATTTACCCGAATCATCCTAATTACCCTATTTTATAATTTTTTTAAACCTAATTCGGATAATCGGGACGACCCGAATTTTTTCGGAGTTACCCGACTCGACCCGAAAATAATTTAGGTAATACCCAGGTCGGCCCGAGTTATCCGAAATTTAGCATTTACTTACTTGAATTACCCGACCCAGCTCAAATAATGCTCACCCCTATCTGCTTCCTCCTACATGTCTTCGGGATTATTCATTCTAGAAAAATGTAGTTTCGTGTTTACCTTACAAAAGAATGATTAGAGAAGTGCAGAGAAACACAAGGGTTTAAAAGACATGTCATGCATGACATAAACTTAATTTCTTTTTGATGAGGTCAAGGTGAAAGCAGAAAAGACAAAACTTAATACAACAACAAAAATAACATTTGAAAGGTTACGTTTTCTTACTTGTCTATTAATACAAATCAAAATTAGTTATAACCTTGTCATTAAATTACAGATAATTGGAAAGAAAAAGAAGATGTTGATATTGGAAAAAAGAACTAAGATAAATGATATTCATAAATCAAAAAATTATAATATCCTTTTTATATATTTTTCAATACTTTTCGAATATAACAATGCTTTTTTATTGACACAAAAAGGGCAACAATTACTTTTTAAAGTATGCACTAAATACATTGTTTTGTTGCCCACGAGGTATCTTAGGAGGGTTCCAATTGTGGGAAGATATCTTTAAGTTATCCACACTTAGACTAATCTCCGTTCGAACAGGATAGGTCTCTTGCAGGAAAGAAAGTTCCTAGCCCAAGTTTTAAATGATTGCATACATGAGGGAGTTCAAACTCGCGACCTTACTTAAGTCAGTAGAACCCCCTTATCAACTCACCTGCATGTTGGGGTTTATGCACTAAATACATTAATTAATCAATATAATAATAGTATTAACTAAATCATAGTCCAAGAGTAACTAAATCAATATAATAATTAATCCGAGTCTTATCCTAACCAATGTCAAAGAGACAAATTTGACTCGATTCTGTTTGAATTTAAATATGATAAAATTTATTATTTGAAAATTACGACAAATTAATTAAATTCAATTTAAAGAGAAGATTAAATGTAGACATTTAAATTCAGTTATATTAAAATTTATATTTTAAAATATTTGTAAAATTAAACCCAAAAATTAAATATTTAAACTAGTCTGAGTTGTTACTAATAATGGCCAAGAGGCTAGAAAACAAATAAAAGCTCACGTATGCATTATACATTATAGTAATGTAAACTATGCAACTTGTATATATTATTCATTAAAGAATTATATTATGGTATTACAAGTTGATATTAATTACTAAAACCATCAAATTATACCCTAATGACTCAAAATCTTGTTTAACAAATGTTTGCCAATATATTTAATAGCTTTGAATGTGACATACCATCTTTTGCCTAAATCGATTTTTGTAATTAAATGTATGATAATTCTGAAACAAAAAGAAAGGTAGCAACCTAGAGATGGAAACCTAGAAGGTGGTGCATGCCAAATTGACCATGAAAACTGATTAAGTCGAAGTCTATATTCAACAAAGTGAGCGGTAGATAGTTGAAGTATGTCAGAAAAATAGCGCTTTCTTGAGTCTAGGGATGTTAGGTGATTCAAAAACACATTTTATCTGGTCAAATAAACGTGACAGTGGCTAAATTTGTGAGTTCAAGGAGGAACCTTGTGCCTTCATTAGAATGCATTCACCAGTTCCTCAATATTCTTACCTGTCCACACCAATTAGTTGTGACAGAGTCAAAAATTTAATATAAGAGGGCTCGATTATTAATTTTTTTAAATTTTGAGAGGCCTAGTGCACCACTGACCGTTAAATAACTCCATTATATATATATATATATATATATTAAAAACTAATTTTTTAAAAAAATCTGAAGAAGCCCGATGCACCACTGGATCCCATGTAGCTCCGTCTATGCCAATTAGGTTAGGTAAGAAACTCTGCCATGGAGGACCCTATTTATAATTGTATAGGTTAAAAAAAACACCAAATTCGATTCAGTTTAATTATGTTTAATAATTTTTTTAAAATGTCAGTAATGCAAATCCCATTAGTCCAGTTTGATTATTGGCTAACAAGCTAAAAATTAACTGGTTAAATAAATTTAGGTGATTGACTTCGTTAACCGGCTATTTTTAGTATTTGATAATCAATTTGTTGAGTTGAATCAGTTGATTTTTAAAAAGTTAAGAAGGAATAGCGTTTTATGTTCCTTTCCTTCATCAACTTGGTGTTCGCATACATAAACGCCTACTTTTTATTTTTTACCATTCATTCTTCAACTATTTAAAAAACACACAATAAGAAAGCGATAAAGAAAACAATTTAAGAACTTTTCTACTTGGAGCTAAAAAAGTATAATTTTGATCTCAATTTATTTATTTATTGTTATTGTTATTATTATTATTATTAGTTTTATGTTTTTTATTAAAATTATCAACTTAATTTGTGTAAAATTAAAAATATAAAATTTAAATTCTTATAAAAATATTTAATGAAATACTATTGTTTAAAGTTATGTCTTATAAGTCATTTTACACATCAATAGCTAATATTAAACAACTATTTTTTTAAGCATCTTTATTAAACAGCTAATATTATTTACTAATCAATTCAGCTGATAGTTATCCGCTGATGTAACATGTTGTTTGTCAGGACTATTGTTTTTTTAGTGTATATTAATTTTTAAATAAGTTTAATTTCAATTCATAGGAGAAATTTAGCTAATTAATTGATAGACAGTAAAATTTGTAATTCTTAAACAACAACAACATCCACTAAAAATTTCGTTTATCTTCAATTCTTAAAATTAATCAATAATAAATTTTAGTACAAAGTAAAATTTCCAATTTTCCAGAATTTATTTATAAATTTTAAATTGCTAAAATTTTCTAATATTTATTTAGAAAAATTTAAATAATATTCTAAAAAACGAACTATAAGTTAAACTTATAAGATAAAATGTTTAAATTTTAAAAAATTCTATAGTATTACACTATCATAAAAATTGTTAAAGATTGAATAAAATTAAAATTTTAAAATATAATTAAAGAAAATTATTTTTACTTTTAAAAATTTTAAAATTTAATTAAAAATAAGAGTATTAAATAAAATCGAATCTGAAAAAAATGGAAAATCAATTGGGTCAAAAATTTTATGGCTGAACGAAGAGTTTTTTATTCATTAGAATTTAGTGTAAATATTATTTTTAATAACTTAATAAATCTTAAATTATGATTAAGAGATTATTTATTATTTTAATAATATTATTATTAAGAGATTGCAAAATGTCTGAAAAGGGCAACGAGGGAAATTCAGACAGTCTTTTGTCTCTATTATCAAGTATTAGATATATATACATGTCTTTAATGACCACTTACTTCCTGAGATTTCTAAGACAAAGCTTTCCACAAAACACCTGCAACCCACTTTCTAAAAGTTCCTGTTACTCTCACATATTTACCATTTCACCACTCCTCCCTTGAAGATAACCCACCACCGTAATCATTATCATCATTATCAACCACCATGTGTGGCGGTGCTGTTATCTCCGACTTTATCGCTCCGACGACCAACACGAACCTCCGATCATCCAAGCGCCTGACGACTGAGTTGCTGTGGCCTGATCTGAAGAAACATGCCAAAAAACAATACTCCAAGCCAGCTTTTGTGGATCTCGTTGATGATGACTTTGAAGCTGATTTTCAGGGCTTTAAGGAGGAGTCAGATGTCGAGGAGGACGATGATGATGCCTTGATAGATGTCAAGCCTTTTGCTTTCTCTGCTGCTGACTCTGCTCCTAATCCTACCGTGGCGCGCAATCGCGGTAAGCCCCGAGGTAAAGGTTCTTGTTTCGTCGGGTTTTCATTTCTTATTTGAAGTTTCTTTCTTTCTGTGCTTTAGATGGGGCTAAGCTTGAGATGGGTTTTAATTTTTGGCCCCTCTTTGTGTTGGAATGTACCCTTGAAGAGTCAAGCTTTAATGGTTGTTTATGTTTTATGCAAATGTTAATCTTTTTTCTGCTTGAAGTTAGGGTGCTTTTTTGTGATGGAAATATGTTTTTTGAGTGATTAGTTCGTTGTGGACTCGTGTTGATCATCGTGTAGAATTGGATTTGCCTCCAAAACTTAACTTTCATGGATTGTTTTTGGAATTGATGAGTTCATTTGCTAATATCTATGGCTTACTGTTAGTATTGGATTGTCTGTTTGAGGTTTTGTGAGATCTTTTTGTTCTGGTTGTTGGTAGATGACTTTTTTGAGATCTCTGATGGCAGAAATATCCATTTTGGGTTTTCTAGACAAATAAACTGTTTTGGTGGAGGAACAGATTCTGGTTCCTTCTTCCCTGATGAATCTGCTGTCCCTGATATCTAACAATTTCTTCACTGGCTTTTACTTTACCTTTTTCCTTAATTTCTTCGCCGGCTTTTACTTTACCTTTTTCCTTTAAGAGCTCTTCCTTTTTTGTCTTAGTAGTGGAATAGAAATAACTTAAAAGCAAACAAGAGGCCTTAAATTTTTTTAAATTTAAGATTTTCCACCATTTATTTATTTTTAAACCTTTTGGTTGTTGATTGTTTCCGTGTGTGTATGTTTGCATATATCTAATGTTGTATTTGTTTCGGATGGGCCTTTTTTCCGTGTTGATTGATCTAAAATCGTTTATCCATATTGATCATATTGTAAGATAAATGGTATTGTTGCTATCCAATTTATGAATGATAGATTTGTCTTTGTTATGGTAAATTAATTGATATATTTGATTTACCAAAAAATGGCAGATGTGTTATCATTTCATAAGATCCTATGTAATGAGAAAAGCTTTTGGCAAGTAGCACTTCATCTTTGTTTGCTGTAAATTTTGATCTTTTTCTTTAAGAACAAGCGTGAAATTTTACAGGTGACAGTATCCTTCTGAGATTCTATGTACAAATGAATACACTTTAGATTGAAACTATTTCGAGTTCCTCTAGGAATCTTGGCAGAGAAAAGGTAGATGCCTTTTATTTAAATTTCATTCTGGATATTGGGCTAAAAGCCATATGGTGGGGTTTCAAACTTTATTTTGTTGATTATGAATTGTTTTGCACAAAGATATAGATGTATGTATTGTTTAACTAATACCTCTTCTTCAATTATGAAGGTTCTTCAAGTATAAAATCTGTGGAATTCAGTGGACAAGCTGAAAAATCTGCAAAGAGGAAGAGGAAGAACCAGTTCAGAGGGATCCGACAACGCCCATGGGGGAAATGGGCTGCTGAGATTCGTGACCCCAGGAAGGGTGTACGAGTTTGGCTTGGAACATTCAACACTGCCGAAGAAGCTGCAAGAGCATATGATGCTGAAGCACGCAGAATTCGTGGCAAGAAAGCTAAGGTTAACTTTCCTGATGAAACTACACAGGCCTCATCAAAGCGCACAGTTAAGGACAACCCTCAAAAAACACTCCCCAAGGGAAATCTGAATAAGAATTTCGGTTACATGAACAGCCTGGAAGAGGATTACTTGAACAACCTGGGATTTGTGGAAGAGAAACCACTGATGAACCAATTTGGAGTAATGGACTCTTTCACTACTGGTGGAAATGTGGATGTCACGTCCTTTAATGTAAACAATACTGCCCCCATAATATTCAATTCAGATCAGGGGAGTAACTCGTTTGACTGCTCGGACTTCGCGTGGGGAGAGCAGACCTCAAAAACTCCTGAAATATCATCTGTGCTTGCTCCAACTCAGGAAGTTGATGAAAGTCTGTTCATGGAGGATGCAAATCCAAGTAAGAAGCTTAAGTCTAGCTCTGAAAATGGGTTGCCTGCTGAAAACAATATTGGAAAATCTCTGTCAGAGGAGCTGTTGGCTTTTGATAACCAGATGAACTATCAGACACCTTATCTTGAGGGTAGCTGGGAAGCTTCAATTGATAGCTTTCTTGATGGTGACTCAACTCAGGATGGTGTTAACCCTGTGGACTTCTGGAGCTTTGATGAGTTCCCTGCTATGGTTGACGGAGTTTATTGATTGAACTTCTCATTGCTTGCTAGTTTCTGTAAATAAGGCTACATGTTAGTGAGTTTTGTCTTTCTTTGCTAGCTTCTTATTTCCTCAAGTCTGGTTCAAGTGTGAAGCATTTATTCGAGGTTTTGATCCATTGTCATTTAGTTTCTCTCTATTTTGTTGCCTCTCAGGGATGGTTGTGTCGATCTGACTAGCTGGGAGATGGAACAAACAAACAGCTGAACATGGTTGAGCCTTCATGTGAACAAGTGTTATTGCCAGCCTTTGGTTTTAAGACTCTACTGCATCTAAATATGTTGTTAGATATGCTTTTAACCAGTTGAGACTTGAGATTGGACTTGATATGCCAAAATTTTATGGATGTAATTGACAATGTTGTGTGATTTGTATTGGAAACCGAGAAAAACCAAGATAACTTCCAATTTCTGCTTTGGTCTTTGGTTTTTATAAGGGACCATGACTCTGCAGGTCTATACAGATCTTGTAGAAACCAATTCTGAGAGCAAATATATGTTGCTTCTTCAATCTTCCTTTCGTAGATTCTAAAATTTGCTTCGGGAAGGTGCGTTCTGATGTCATTCTTGGTCTAAGATATGTAGTGAAAATTTATGACATATTATTCGTGAAACTTCAGGTCAAGGTTGGCCTCTAACTTAAAAAGTATATATTCAATTGAAATCTTCCTGTTTGACGTTAGAGCCTAACTTGCTTATAAGCATTTGGGTTAGGTTCCAAATCCAGAAAAAAGAAAATGTAGGGTTGTGATGTTCTTCAACAATATCTCTGCTACCGTTGACTAAAGAGTAAAAGAACGTGTCTTTGATTAGGAGAGTCCAAATTGGCATCTTTGTATCATTTGCAGCGTTGAAGTTGGTGACGCGTTGGTAATGGGGATTTTCCTTGCAGTCAATGGGAATTCACCTAACCCTAAGAAATTGTGTATAGAGATTTAATCATTACCGAATCACGAGCTTCTGAAGGATTTTGGAGAAACTGAAATCCATTAAAGGGCATCTTATGATGATCAATATAGTTGAAAGCCTTTATGGTTGATTTTGTGGGGTGGCCTAACGAGCCAGAAACTGTGAACCTCACAAGTTTTAAGGAAACACTGGACGCCTCAGACGACTATTGCAATTCAGAGTTATGGTCCAACAGCAGTAAGTCCCTTTCTGGAGGATGGTCTCGTGCAGAAGATACTAACTGCAGTAGCATATAAATTTGATTAAGAACAAGATGGAACTCTGATTAGTGAGTGATACTGTGGTGTACACACTTGATTACCTTTTGGTGTGGGCCTCTTAGATCTGAAAGGTTAGGTGGGAAATGACAGAAATGAAACAGTTGCAGTGGTTGGATTTCACTGTCCTACACAGATCATGTAGGCCATATGATAGGAGATGGGATCCTCTGTTTAATGTTACCTTGTCTTATTCTGTCCTATAGAATTTCAGTTATTTATTTCGTGGGATCCACGCATGATTCACGCGGAACCTATATAAATAAATAGCTGAGATTTATTAGACAGAATAAGACAGGATAATATTGGACAAAAAATCTAGACTCATATGATAGAAATACTCATAAAATCAGACCCTCCTCCATTTACGAGTATTTCTATCATATGGCCTACATGATCTTGGAAGCCATTTTTTTTTTGGTAAGGAGGGAAGAAAGTAGGCCTAGGGCCGGGGGAACGCCCAAGCAGAGGCGTCAAGAGCGAGGG
>JAOTIZ010000005.1:2506669-2526843 GCA_027123425.1 Erythroxylum panamense
AGTTAAGAATCATGCAAGGTTACAAGTACAAGGTTATAAGCAGTTGGAGTCCGGTCTCCGGATCGGGTTCCGACACTTTGCCTCCCACAAAAGACCTATCCAGCTTGAGTGGGGATTAGTCTGGGTGTAAATGGCTTAAAGATGTCTTCCCATAGTTGGGACCCTCCTAGGACACCTCGTGGGCAACCAATAAAAAATAAATTTTGTTGCTCTAGCGTTTTCTTTTTTTGTCATTTTTATTTCCTATTATGTGTTGTTTGTTTTTCTCACATTGAGGACAATGCATTGTCTAAGTGTGGGGAGGATTCTGCATTGTCATGTCATAAATGTAAATTTTGCATACCATGTTATTTTTTTATTAGGTTGACATGATGTGAGCATATGTGTGAATTGTATGAATATATCAATGGCAATAACTTGAAAGAAGTAGTTTAGCTTGGAACATAGTCATTGAATTTGTAAAGGAATATTGGCTTGGGAAATTTATGTTTTAAGTATCTTTGGTTAAATATGTATGTTAATTAGGCTATGATGTCAGTTTGTTCATCTTAGGAAATTTGTTATATACATTTATAATTATAAGTCAATTGAATGAGTTAGCATCATTAGTAATTATTCATAAGGATGATTAACTAAAAAGAAATGAGGTAGGATATGTGAAATGTGTTAAAAAAAGAGAAAAAGAAAAAGAAAAGTGTCTTAAATGAATAACTATTCCACTATCTTTTTTGAAACAAATATTGGGTTACAAATAAAGCTAGTAGCCAATTGAGAATGTGATATAGCTGACTAACTGGGGGCATTCATGATAAAATCTTTGTTTTTGCGTCAAAAGGCTAGAATGGCATTCCAACTAAACGAATTAATAAAACGTAGCCTAGTTAAGTAACCCCGAGGGGGGGGGGGTATTCATGACAAGATGTTTGCCTTTGCATCAAAAAATTAGGTTAATGTAAAGAAAATAAAAAATTGGTGTTTTAATAAATAAATCCTACTAATATTTGAAAATAACACAAATTTTCATGAAGGGATACTTAGTGATAGTTGCAATTTTGGTTGATTACTAATTGTAAATGTATGTATACAAATGCTTTAGGTGAATGAATATGATTTTAATGTTTTGATTAGTATGTATATTCAATCTAAAGTGCTTAGACATGAAATATATAGGTTAATATATTGGCATAACTTGAATGATTGTTGCTTATGGTTAAATTGGTTTTGTGAAGTTAAATGCCATTGTCTCATTATTGCATGTTGCATCAATGTATGTTTTTATGTTTGTTTTGTTTGAGTTTGTGTTTTGTTTTTATTTGAGAACAAGTAAAAGTTTAAGTGTGGGGATGCTGATAAGTGTAATTTATACTATGTTTTGATAGGTGCTTTAGTGTGTTTATAGGTGTTTATTAGATGATTATTATGTGTATAGGCTTAGAATTATGTTATTGTTAATGTTTGTTTATATTCTAAGTGTTTTTATGGTTTAGGGCATAATTTGGATCTTAATTTTATGTTTCATCAGGTGTTTGATGTGTTTGTGAGTATTTGAAATCAGATAATTGAAGAACAAGGAAGATTTGAAGCAAATTATAGAGACACAACCATGTCTATGACCGTGTATATCTCCCAGACAGTAAGTCCAACGAGTATTAACTTTTCCAGCACATGAGTTATTTCGATCTTTTGACATTTTGGGGCTATTTTTGGAGCCAAAAGAAGTGGAGAAACTCTAGAAAGAATCCTAGAAGCCTCAAGAATTATAAAAGATCATGAAAGACTCCAAATAAGGCAGCCACCATCTTGCAAAAGTAGATCAAACAAGGAAGATCGAGAGACACCAAGATTTCCAGATTTCTAGATTAAGCTCCGAATCAAGTTTTTCTTTCCTTTCTTTTATTATTTTCATTAAACTTGATGTGTAAACTTGATTTTCAAATTTCTATTACATTCATGATGTTATAAATTTTAGATTAGGGTTTGTTCTTGAATTATTTTGTCACTTTGATCTTGATTGAATCAATACATAATTTGTGTTATGTTAATGGCGCATACATATACTTTGACAATAAATCGAGAGAGTATGTCAAAAGCAATCTGATTAAATTGCACGAGAGTTAGTGATTTAATATGTCGCATGACTAACAAATCTACCATCATTCAAAGAAGATCTTGTGTGAGAACTTAGTTATTCAATAGATCACGCTAGAACTAATTTAAAGCATTAAGGAAAGAGTTGTGAATTGAGTTATTACAAATCTGAATTTTTCAAATTCAATTAGGTTAGTTGATTAGGTTTTGAAAGAGATTAGTCAATCCCTTAGAAGATCTAGAATTAACACATAATTGAACCAATAGGGGTTAAAAGAACAAAATAATGATAGAATTATCCTAAGTTATTGAGCTTTAATCAAATGAGAGAATTAGTTAGGTTCACTTAGTCTAGCTATTTCCTTGTAGGATCGACACCTTTGATACTACAAGTTACGATCCGTATACTTATGGATATTGGCGGTTTCTTTAGAGGTAAAATTTGCTCAATATGAGCAGCAATCAAGTGACTATCCTTATCAATAGGAGGACTAAATTGAAGAGAAGTGTTAACAAATGGTTCATTAATAACCTAACTCTATACCTTTTTAGTGAGAGCAAAGTTTTTGGTAGAACTTTCGGATTGTTAATAGTAATACACTTATCAGCTAAGTATCTGAAACACCAAGTTCCATGTGAATATCAAAACCAAATCTAGATGAGATTAAACCTTTCATGCAACAAAAATATGCAGGGGAATTGGTAGTTTTAGGAAGAGAACGTCAAAATGTTATGCCTATACTGGTATCCACACTCTTGCAAAATTGAAACACCACTTTCTGATGTGCTAGCATTAGACTCATCCCTCTCTCTCTCTCTCTCTCTCTCTCTAGCAGAGGATGATCTCCTTTAACGTTTTAAGCAGATGAAACTCTTCAATTTGTTAATCATCTCATATATCCATATATATAGGAAAAGCCTAAAGCCCAAAGCCTAAATCCGATTAAGGTCTATTGAATGTGCAGTCTATTTGGTGTGCAACCCTATAGGCCTATTTAATATTAACAATAAGCCCAAACTTCTTTTAGGCCCGCAAGTTATAATTGGTCTCTAGCAAGACATTATAACAACCCAATATTAAATAAGGTCAGAATACAACACTACCTGAATTGTAACTGGTAAATTAGAATACATTCTATAATTGGTTCATAGGGTATACACTAACAATCTCGCACTTGCATAAGAATCAATTATCCTCAAATAGTCCCTTTGTCTCATTATATCTCGTTTAAGCATAAGGCAGGAAATAGTGTCATCCTTATTAGGCTTAATCATGTTTCTCAATTTTTGAGTTAGACAGTGAAACAAACGACTGACATTCACCTTATTTGTGCATGCCCATGCAACTTTTCAATCTCAACTCATCGAGGAGCCTAGAGATATCTTTCTCCCATTATATGGGAGAGAAAATTTCCATTTTGTTCATCCACATTCCTACGCATGATTCATAACATGCCCGAGCATTGCTTTTATAATCACCTTTTATGGCTTATGTTTGACAATGTCAAAACAAACTAATCCACATATAGGAAACTGTGACAAAATCAAGTCAAAGGACTATATTCAACAGTTGTGATGAGAACCACTTATGTATATAACAATCCTTGAAGTGTTCTTATAGCGGGTTGGTCTAATTTCATGTTCTCCAATATGCGCCCATTTGATTAACATAACATCTCCATATGAATGACCCGTGAAATATAGTCATTAGTTAATCAACATACCAGTCTCGACCATCATTATTATCTCTTACATTAATGACATTGATTAGGGACGTTTTAGAATAATTGTATCTATGTTACAATAGGGTCTCACTATCAAGTCACGCACTTGATGGCCAATTGTGAGATACACATTATTCATGGGATTACTAAGAGGCATTACTAACGGATTATCTAAAAACATGTCACAAAATTACAATCTTATATGATCACACATCTAAATGTTTAATACCTAATACTTTAGTATGATAATCATACATAACCTGCAGGAGAGGCTTAGTCAACAAATCAACTATATTAAGATTTGTTGACACTTTGCCTACCTTCACATCACCTCTTTCAACAATTTATCGAATAAGGTAAAAACACCTTAGTATATGTTTAGTGTTCTTATGAGATTTTGGTTCCTTAGCTTGGGAAATGGCTCCATTATTATCATAATAAAATCCACTAAATTCACAATGCTATGAACCACACCAAGTTAAATGATGAACTTTCTAACCCAAAAAGCCTCCTTTGCTACTTCTGAAGCTGCAATGTACTCAGCTTTTGTTATTGAATTAGCAACTGTGTCCTGTTGGGAACTCTTCCAACACACTGCTCCACCATTCAAACAAAATACAAATCCTGTCTGTGATTGAAATTCGTGTTTATCTTAATGGAAGCTGGCATCAGTGTAACCATTTACAATAAGCTCTTCCTCACCTCCATAGATTAAGAACATATCCTTAATTCTTCTTAAATACTTAAGAATGTTGTTAACAACTATCCAACGGCTTTCACTTGAATCTGACTAATATCTACTCATCATGCTTAAAGCATATGCAACATTAGCATGAGTACACAACATGGGATACATGATGAATCCTATAACAAATCCATATGGGATCTTACTCATGCAATTTCACTCATTTGGTGTCGAAGGGCACTAAGCCTTACTTAAAACTATGCCCATGACATGGGTAAGAAGATTTTCTTATATTCTTGCATATTAAATATGTACAAAACCTTATCGACATAAGTGCTTTGACTTAGTCCAATAAGCCCTCTCGATCTATCTCTATAAATCCTAATACCCAAGATGTAGGTTACCTCACCCAAATCTTTCATTGAAAAATAACTTAATAACCAATCTTTCACATATTGAAGCATAGGAATGTTATTTCCAATGAGTAGTGTGTCATCTACATAAAATACCAAGAGAACAATTGCACTTCCACTAGTCTTTTTGTAAACACAAGGTTCTTCTTCATTTATGAGGAAACCAAACTCTTTGATTGCCTCATTGAAATGAAGATTCCAAATCCAAGAAGCCTACTTTAATCCATAAATGATTTGTTAAAGCTTGCATATTTTCCCATCATTTTTAGGACGTGTGAAACCTTCATGTTGAGTCATGTACCCATCCTCTTCTAGATTCCATTAAGGAAAGTTGTTTTCATATCCATTTGTCAAATCCTATAATCATATAATACAACAATTTCTAGGAGGATGTGAATGGATTTAAGCATTGCAACTGGGAATAGGTCTCATTATAGTCAATACCATGAATTTGCTTAAAACTCTTAGCCACCAATTACACTTTATACACGTGTACATTGCTATCCATGTCAACTTTCTTCTTAAAAACCCACTTACACTCAATGGGTTTTACACCATTAAGTGGTTCAACCAAAACCCATACTTTGTTTTAGTTTTTGAATTCCATTTCACATTCTATATCCTGAAGCCATTTATCGTAGTCAGACCCCATCATTACTTCCTTGTAGGATGTAGGTTCATCATCCTCTATCAGTAATTGTTGGACACCCTGCCCTTGTGGGTCATGAGCCCAATGTCCTAAATGACATCTGGACATGTGTCCCGCAAGGGTGGCTTGCCTCCACCAAGACAACTTACTTTTACTATTTTCGAACAAATGATGACCTTAATCATTTTGCACAAGCCTTGGGACAATTAGCATAACTGTCATTAGGATTATCGGATTAAGATCCTCTTAAGACAATTTCAAAGAAGGCTTAGAGGCCTACAACTTTGAGGAAGACCTTGAAGTTGGATTCTATCCTCTAAAGAGAGTCAGAAATGGAACAGAAGATAGGGGAAGGAGAAAAACAGAAGAAACAAAAGACAGTAGAAGCGAAAAGGTAGAAGAAGCAAAACACAGAAGAAGCAAAAAGGCAGAAGTAGTAAAAAGACAGACGATACAAAACACAGAAGAAGAAGACGTCATCACAAAGAAAACACAGAAGGAGATGACATCATCATAGAAGAAGCAAAAGGCAAAAGAAGTAAAACAAAGACGATACAAAACACAGAAGAATATGACGTCATCATAAAGAAAACCCAGAAGGATATGACGTCATCACAGAAGAAGCAAAAAGGCAGAAGAATCAAAATACTGATGATACAAAACACAGAAGAAGATGACGTCATCACAAAGAAAACCCAGAAGGAGATGACGTCATCGTAGAAGAAGCAAAAAGGCAAAAGAAGCAAAACATAGACGATACAAAACATAGAAGAAGATGATGTCATCACAAAGAAAACTCAAAAGGAGATGACGTAATCACAAAAGAAGCAAAAAGGCAGAAGATACAACTCCTCTCTTGCACATCTTCCCTTCTATGGACCCTAAAGTCAGAAAACGAAATTTTCCTTTGTGAAACTTGAAAAATTTCAACATACATATTTTAGATAGTCATGAGTAAATATGCAAACATATTCCATTTGCATCAAAAGGTAAAAGTTTTACAAAGCTTTAGTGGGCATTTCAAGCCGCAAATACATTAATACATCAAAATCCCAAAATACAAAAGATACATGATTTGCTCAAAATGTACCTAAAGCCTTGCCTTACAAACTTGCTTCAAATTCAAAATAATCAAAAACTAAGAGTGCTGCCTTGCCTCTTGACCTACTCGATATCCTGCTCATCACTTGAATGTGTGGGAGGAGATTGGGGGGTGAACTTAAAGTCCGTGGGTAACAATTTTATAATTTGTAACAAGTAAAAACATTTATAAGCCAATTTTTAATGCAAAAATTCATGAGTATGCAGATCATGAATGCATCACTCAAATCAACTTATCACGAGAACATAAACATATCAAATGATTTAGGTAAGTCCAAAATATGACGATCTACACATTTCCAATGTAATGGTCCTGTGTAGTCGTAAATTCTTGAGGGAGCTCCATGCCATTAGCGGGCAGGTGGGAGAAGCCTATACTTGGGTCAACATGCACGTGATGGTTCTTGAGGGACTACCTCAAACCCACATAACACATACTTTTCAAAATCTTGTAAGCTTAATACCCAAAATGGCAAATTTTCTTGAAAGTTTGCTTTTCACATGCTTGTTATACCTTAAAAACCATTTTCGAAAGTATGGTTTCATGATTATGCATCATTTGTAAAAACGACTTTTCATAAGTCATCACACCACTCATGTATAAACATGTAACACAATCTTGCAACATTTAAAAAATTTAAATGCACATGAATGAGGTAGTTGTAAAATTTATTTCCTGTCATTTCTTGACAGAAAACTTTTATTGTCTTATTACTTAACTATAAAAGTGAAACCCACCTGAAGTCCTTGATTATGTCTTGTTCAAAAATGCCTCTCCTCTTGCTCCTCTTGTCCTTCTTGATTCCCTTTTTAACATAAATAAAATTCCTAAATCAATAAAAATTTTCAAATGAGAAGCCAAAGAAACTAATGTATAAATTGATCCTAGAACCCTTAAACCCATGCATTTTTTAAACTCTTAAAACCAAAACCCCTTCCAAAATCCGAAGCCTTAAAATGCTCTTACCTTAAATCTTCTCCAAATGAAGCAATGCTTAGTTCAAAAGAAAGCTTTTATCTTCCTCTATATTTTTCCCTTCTTGATCACTCTCAAAATCCCTCTTGAAGGTTGAAAAAAATCAAAACCTAGCTCAAACCTCTCTTTTCTCTCTAACCCCACGGCACTCTTTCTACCTTCTTTCTTATTTTTGTGCTTTCTCTCTTCTTTTCTTCCTCGCCAACGTTTTTGGCTTCTAAAATGCAAGCCAATAAATTTTTCTTCCCATTTTGCCCCTCCTTCAAAGCCTTAAAGCCTTCCCACTTAAGTGATCTCCCCAAAATACTCCTTATGCAACTTATCACTTTAATCTTAATTCAATTCACCTATGTAACATAATCTCATTAACATTAACATGCGAATTAATTCCAACATACACTAATCTAACAAGATCTCAAAATTAATCTAATCCTGCTCATTTATCGAGAAAAAAATTTGGGGGCCAACATAGGCCCATAAGCTTGGTTGTCCAAAACTAGCTTTAAAATAAACGAAGGCAAGTGACTTTTAATGAGTGCACATGCTTACAAATAAATATCCAACCCATAACAAGTCTTTTGGCCCTACTAAATAAAGGATAAATAACAAGCCCAATGTATTAAATTAAACTCATAAGAATAATTGAACTTGTCTTGAAATTTGGCTAAGTATTAGCCCCTCCACATGCCCTCTTTAGAAGAATCATAAGCTTTACTATTCCACTTGAATTCTTTATGGATGGTTTGGCTTTGTCAATAAGGTGAGATGCAAGGTGACTTTGAACAAACCCTTGAAACACCTGTTTAAGCCTTGTTGCATATTGCCTTTTAATAGGTCCACCTGTCAAAGTAAGCTTATCTTGGCGTGTGGCACCTTAATCTCTATTGTTGTCATGGTATATAGATATACATATGTATATGTATATAGATATACATATGTATATGTGTATATATATATATCTTATTATCAAAGACAATGTAACAAGTACGCCAACATCAGAGTGTCAGCAAAATGTGGTGGTACCTAAAACTAAAGCTAAAGCTGAATATGTTGTTCAACTCAGAAGAACGGTATCCTATGCAAAAATCCCTGATAGAAGAACTACAGGAGCAGCAGGATTTGATTTATATAGTATAGAATGTATGGCAATTCCAGCATTCCAGCGAAGATCGATTTCAACAGGAATACAGTTGGAAATACAACAACCAGGAGTTTACGGAAGAATAGCTGGAAAATCATCAATTGCAATAAAAGAAGTAGATATAGTTGCAGAAGTCATTGATACAAACTACAGAGGCACAATCTACGTTATCCTGGTAAACACAAATCCTACTGAATTATATTTGAGTCATATCTGGTGCCACAAATTCAGTTAACTGAAACAGAAAGAATGTCAAGCTCACTTGACAAAGAAAAAGAAAAAGGAAAGATTGTTCCTTTTAAACAATCAAAATTGAATGCCTATGTTATTATAGATGATAAAGCTGAAAAACCAAAAGGAAGGATCAATAACCAGTTGTACAATTTTGACATACAGTTCAAAATTCCAGGATGTGAGGATTTTCAGTTAAGAGCAATACTGGATACTGGAGCTACAATGAGTTGTGTCAAATTAGATGCAATCCCAATGGAAGCAAGAGAAAAGATCAGCTATGCAATGGAAATTTATGGAAACAATTCTACATTCAAATCTAAATAGAAGCTGAAAAATGGGATTATGGTTATTGGAGAACATACCTACAGAATACCCTTCACCTTTTATGTACCAATGAATACACAAGATGGCATTCAATTTGTGATAGGATGTAACTTCATAAGAGCACAGCAAGGAGGAATCCGATTGAAAGGAAATACAGTTACATTCTACAAAAACTTGTCAAAAGTTTCGACAAGTACAGAAATAAGGATAGCCACAATGGTTATACCTGAATTAGAAATTGAGACAGATGAATACTATACCATAAAAGATATGGTATACTTCAACAATGGAAAGAGTGTACCTCAATACTCAAAAGAAATTTATGAATGTCTCAAAGAAATCAATTGTTGTCATTGCTTCATTTCTTTCAGTATCTCTAACTGGAATTAAACTGGATGTAGATCTGGATTCTTCGAATGACATTCTGGACCTAGTCCCACTTGTACTAGGGCGGCTCATTTTGACAACTTTGCTTTTTCCAAATCAAAAATTTCTTAGGGATTTTTGAAGCATATGCCCTTTCTTGAAATGCTGTTGATCCTTGGTATGGATCTTCTAATGTTATCATTCTTCTTATCTGTGAGAAGACGACTTGTGTATCATCAGCTACTGCTACTTGGATATGGGGATTCTGAGGGGCCGTAACTACCAGCTTAGGCTTTTAGTTAAGTGGTATCAGAGTCTCCCATCTACCCCCGGGTCGCAGGTTCGAACCATGGCTGTGAAATGGCTATGGGGGTTGCGAAAAGGCCAGGGATGTAAAATGTCCTTTAAGGGCATGCAAAGCGTGGTGGGATATGGGGATTCTGAGGGCTGTAACTACCAGCTTAGGCTTTTAGTTAAAGATCAAATGGAACGGAGTTAGTCTATTTCCTGCCAGAACAAATGATGACAATCACATATTTCTACAAACAAATGGAAATTGTGATTAAAACAAAAGGATATGAATCATGGGTATCAGGTGAAACAAATCTATTGATCACTAGAGGAGTGGTAGCAACGCTGACAAATACAAGCGCGGCATCATTCAAGTTCAGAAATGAAAATTTACTTGAATTCCTTTCAACCAATGGTGTCAAAGCAATTGCAGGAAAAGAATATTCATCAGAACCATTTAATGGTAAATTATGGAGAATAAAGAAGCATTATCAGCAACTGAACTCTTGGGAAGTCTGGCAGAAGGATTCAGGAAAATTCACGAGCCTGAAATAGACCTAAAGACTGGAGAAACAAAGCATGGAAAGGAACGAATGGTCTTTGATTATCGCAAGCTTAATGAAAACACTTACAAAGATCAATACTCCTTGCCAGGTATCAATAAAATTATTAAGAAAATTGGGAATAGTCAGATTTACAGTAAATTTGACTTGAACAGTGGATTTCATCAAATCGCAATGGATCCATAATCAATTCCCTAGAAAACATTTATTGTTCCTGATGGATTATATGAATGGCTTGTTATGCCATTTGGATTAAAGAATGCTCTAGCAGTATTTCAAAGAAAAATGGATCATTGTTTCCGAGGACACGAAAGGTATATAGCTGCTTATATTGATGATATCTTAATCTTTTCCGATTCGGAACAGCATCATAAGAAGCATTTGCAGATATTCCTTAATATCTGTAAACGATATGGCTTAGTCCTATCAAAAGAAAAAATGATAGTGGGAGTATCTGAAGTTGAATTCCTTGGTGCAACCATTGGAAATAGAAAAATTAAACTTCAGCCACATATTATAAAGAAATTATCAGAGTTTCCTGAGGATCAACTCAAGGAGAAAAAGGGATTAAGATCATGGCTTGGAATCTTGAATTACGCACGAAGTTATATCCCAAAGCTTGGTATTCTAGTCGGTCCATTATACAACAAGACAGCACCAAATGCTGATAAAAGAATGAGCCTAATGGACTGGGAACTAGTTCGGAGAATCAAGACTGTAATCAACAATCTGCCTGATTTACAATTACCACCAGCAAATGCATACATCATTATTGAAGTAGATGGATGTATGGAAGGATGGGGAGGAATCGCTAAATGGAGAAAGGATAAAGGAAGTCCAAAATCAGAAGAGCACGTGTTTGCTTATGCAAGTGGAAAATTTGACGTCATAAAATCAACAATTGACGCAGAAATAGCAGCCTGCATAAACACTTTGAATTCTTTTAAGATTCATTATCTGGATCAAAAGGAAATTACCCTGCGAACAGATTGTCAAGCTATCATTAGCTTTTATAATAAGCAATCACAGAATAAACCCTCTCGTATTCGGTGGATTAACTTTGTTGATTTTCTTACAGGTACAGGTGTTAACATAGTTCTTGAGCATATTGACGGAAAGAAAAACATTCTTGCAGATCAATTATCCAGAATTGTTGCCAAAATCACAACAACTTCATGGACAGAAAAGATAAACAAATCATGCAAGCAGAACCAAGAGGAAAAAGATATGTTAAGCCTTATGTCACCCTCAATGACTTATACAAAAGGCAATTTGAGCGAGAAACAAAATCTGACACTGAGGAATCTACCGCAAGCTCTGAAGGAACTAGAAGACATGCCAGAAAAGAAAAAGGTACCAGTTCAACACCTGCTAAGGGTAACCTTGCAGGAAATGTTCGCATAGAAGAACTGATAAACAGGGCATGCAGCCCAACAAAGAAACGGTCCTCACCGGTAAAACATGAGGAAGAATATTGTAGGTTTGGTAAAACACAATTACCAATCTTGGATCCAAAAGATCCAAAAGCATACAGACCATTGGAAAACTTACCAATGGACAAACAGCAAAAATGTTTACTTGATGCAATCTGGAGGGCAAGTAATAGTGGACAGAAACACAGAGCATGTTGTGCCTTACAATATTACTTCAGCAAGATCATGACTCCTCCTGTTGGTAAGAATTATTCATATTATGCTTTAACTAATGGCCCAGATCGCGGAATTTATTGTTATTATTCAACTTTGATGAGGAAGGCAAATCAATTAGCTAAACCACGTTATAAGGGATTTTATGCCTTTAACGATGCTTTAGATTATATCCTCCAAAATGTTGATATTGGCTATGATGAAGAAATATTTGTTGAGAAAGAACCTCGTGAAGGACCATTATCGGAAGTCTATGATCAAGAAATTATTAGGTTGCAGCAAGAAATCGAAGAACACTTGGAAACAATCCAAGAGTTACAGAAACAAAGTCAAGAAGAAGCACAGGAAACAGAGCCAGAACAGTACAGTCAGCAAAGACAAGGAATCTATCGTACCTACATGGACCAGGAATCTGACGAAGAAAAACGGAATCCAAGGTCCCAAAAGAAAGAAATAGCTGGAACGCGCTCTTTACGACCACAGACCCGTGAACGGTCGTCTCATCAGCCACATGTACAAAACAAATGGCCGACAAAGAAAGAATAGCCGTCACAGCTGTCATCAGAAAGATTCCACTAAGACTAAATAATAGAGTGTCTTTTATTTTGGAACGCACACTTGGCTTTCTTTTGCACTGTTTTAATCTGCTTTTATCACATGGGTATAGAGGATGATAATTGAGGATACTTGCATCGATTGACTACGAGGGCCCCAGGCAGCACCCGGATCGATGAGTCACTACTCAATTATTATTTTCACTTATGTTGTAAGAAAACTCTATATAAGAGTCTCAGTTTGTAACCAAAGGACACATCGGAAGTAACCAACAATACTCCGAAATCCTTAGAGTCTCTGTATAAAAGAAGTGTGCAATAATATTTCCGCTTCTGTTCATCTCTGATCCAGTTACTCAAAGTGATAATCCGCACTTGTTATATAGGAATTATAACAGTGTCTCACAAAGATCAAAAAGGGCAAATAGCTATCAAATTGGTATCAGAGCAAGGTATGAGTAACTAATTTATCAAAGTTTAGCTGTTTATTTAATGATTGATTGACTTGTTTAGTTTTCTTTTTGTAACATTTAAATTATATTTCTTCCATGGATCATTATTTTGGTAAAATAGCATGGCTGGATATTTCCAAAGAATCAAAGGTGTAAGCGAGATCTGGAATTAGCATATAGACGTCATAGGAATTACGAATTGTGGAGGATACCCCTGATTAGTTGAGATTTTGTAACTTGTTTCTTTTATTAATAAAATAAGTGACTACGCCGTGAGGAAAAAGAAAGAACAAAAGTAGAGTACCCAAGTGAAGCCGAGGAAGGCATGTTAGGGGAAATTGAGTTCAATTTTCTAAAACGAGAAAGCACTTATTAAAATTAATAAAAGTAATGAGTGAAGGAATTCAACAATTAATTGAGAAATACTGGCAGAACAGAAAGGTATTGGAATATCTTGATCTTGCTATTGACTCAAAATTTGTAAAAGAATCCATCGAAGGGATAGAATTTTCTTGTTATAAAAAGGGATATAAACATGTTTATCATTCTGATAATAGACAGTTAAACTTATTGTGTGATTTACAGTTAAATACCTTGCATAACATTAGTGTTGTTTATGATCGTCTTTTACTACTCTCTAAAGTTTGTTTAAAGCATTTACATAGTCTTGAAGAAAAGATTGAAAGATTGGAAAGCGTTTGTTCAATAGAAAATATTGAAAAGAAAATCAGAAAATTACCATCAAAAAGTGAAGTGGTTGAAATAATCAACTCTTCAGTTGATCAACCAAAGAAATCTGAAGAAATCCAATTACCAATACAATTGGAACAGAAAGTAAATAAGATTGAAAGTCTTTTGGAACAGTTGTACCAAAAGATTTGATGTCCTATTTAGTCGCCATTGGTGACGAAGAATATAAAGAAGCACTTGCAGCAACTGAACTTTTAGGAGTCCCAGCAGAAGGCTTTGTAAAAGCAAAAGAACCTGACAAAGTATTACAAGGAGTTGTAAGCCTTATAAAGCAAAACAATAGTGCAATTTATCTACTGATAAAAGCACTAAAGAAATTAGAAATCTTGGAAACAAAAGTTGCGAGATTAGAAGACAATTTGATAAAGACAACAAAGGAAAATCCGCAGTTCCAAGAGGCTCTTGAAAAATTAATTCAAGAAGTCAACAGAATTAAAATCACAGAAAAAGGAGATACAGCACCACCAGCTGTAACAAGGAAGTCATATTTCTTCAGAAATCCTCAAGAAATATTCGACTTGGAAAAGATAAAATTATCAAAATGAGCCGACCAAGTACAAGTGATACCAGGTCAAGAATGTCATTTGAAGGATCTAGATCTGCTAGAAACTTAATTCCAGTCAGAGATATTGAAAGAAATGATGCATTAACAACAATTGATGATAGAATCCGCAATTATCATCGATATCGGCAAGCTACAAGGAATGCTATAAATCGTATTACTGGAAACAGTAACAGAAGAAGATCCTTGGAGATGAATCTTGATCCAAATTATCAGCTTCAATTATCAAATCAAAGAAGAGCTGAAATGGTGCCTGCAGAAGTACTGTATACTACAAACTGGAGTGAGCCAAGGAATAAAGTATATCAGCACTATTCAGAGGAAAGGGCACTAATTGTTGGTGATATCCAAAAAGAAATGCCACTGATTATGAAAGAATCATATCAGAAATTAAAAATGGAAGGATTAGATCATATTCATCTCGGAATGATTATGATAAGAATCTTTGCATTACACAGAAAATATGCCGGAGTCAAAGTTTTGGTGGTAATAAGGGATAAAAGATGGGGAAGTGATGAAAGAGGAATCCTTGGACAAATGGAAATTGATTTGTCTAATGGAACAGAATTGGTGTATTTCCTGCCTGAGCAAATGATGACTATTACTGATTTCTATAAGGAGATGGAAATTGTAGTCAAAACGAAAGGATATGAATCATGGGTATCAGGAGAAGCAAATCTATTGATTACCAGAGGAGTGGTAGCAAGGTTAACCAATACCAGTGCTGCATCATTCAAATTCAGAAATGAGAATTTACTTGAATTCCTTTCTACCAATGGTGTTAAAGCAATTGCAGGAAAAGAATATTCATCAGAACCATTCAATGGTGAAATTTGGAAAATTAATCCACCTGAAGGAATTGAGGCATCAAAAGCACCACAAAATGTGCAAACATGGGAAAATAAAGATAAATCTGTAAATCTCAGATTTACACATTATGAAAACAGAAGAATGCCTGAAGAAGAATGCGAGGATGATGATGATACAGAAATTGAAAGAGCCTTAATTATAACTCACCGAGTTATAAAAGAAGAAGAAAGACATATCAACAGAATCCTACCAGATCACTTTATTCAAAGTGAAAAAGAAAAAGGCATTATATGGGATCATTTGGGAGATGCCAAATATTGGGTCAAATACACAATCCCAGAAGAAATTAATGATGAAATCATATGTGATGGTTGGGGAGAAGAATTTGAAGCAGAAGATAACAATGAAGGCACAAAATTAATTTTTAAAGAAAATGATGATTCAGAAGAAGAAGAATGGCCTTGGCATTATACCAGAGAAGTAGTACTAATGGCTGAGACAGCTGAAATGGATTATCCTAAATTAAGGATAGAGGAAGAATTTGTTGAAGCACCATATTTACAAGAGATACTTGCAGGCAAATCAGCAGCATCAACATCACAAGTAGTTGAATCAGGACTACGAGTCCCAACAGATTCAAGTATGGGACCTCCTCAATATCCACCAGCAGAACGTCAACAATCAGTTAGTGTGCCAGAAATTCGTGAAAGATGGAAGAATTTTAAAGGAAAAAGGCTCAACGTGTCGAATCAATGGAATTTACCATCAGCACAAGCGCAAACTGGATCAATACTAGTACTACCAACAGATGTTTCTCAATATGAAGATGTCATATCTCGATGGGAGTCAAATAATAAAAATCTTGTAGATCGAATGACATGGGTTGATAATCAGGCTAAGATAACCTACATTGAAAATCTCTTGGGAGAAGTCATGAAGAGGATGTTTCAACAATGGAGGTTAGCATTCCCACAGGAATATGAAATGCTAGTAGCAGCAGCTGATGATACTCAAGTCATCTTCTCACAGATAAGAAGAATGATAACATTAGAAGATCCTTATCAAGGATCAACAGCATTTCAAGAGAGAGCATATGCAGAACTGGAAAGAATGCATTGCAAAGAAATACAACATTTGCCGCAATTTATGGAGGAATACATGGATATTGCAGCAAAAACAGGAAGGGCTTACATAAGTCCAGAATTATCAGAAAAATTCTTCAGAAAATTACCTAAAGACAAGGAATCTATCATACCTATATGGATCAGGAATCTGATGAAGAAAAGCGGAACCCAAGGTTCCAAAAGAAAGAAATAGCTGGAACGCGCTCCCTGCGACCACAGACCCGTGAACGCTCGTCTCATCAGCTAAATGTACAAAACAAATGGCCGACAAAGAAAGACTAGACGTCGACAGAAAGATTCCCACTAAAACTAAATAATAGAGTGTCTTTTATTTTGGAACGCACACTTGGCGTTCTTTTTACTGTTTTAGTCTGTTTATGTCACATGGGTATAGTAAAACCCATAAAGGAAGATGATAATTGAGGATACTTGCATTGATTGACTACGAGGGCCCCAGGCAGCACACCATTAAACTAAAAGCCATGACTGGTAGTTTAGGCCCGATCTCCTAACTATATCCCACCACGCTCCGTTCGCACTCCTTTTCACAGAGCGGAGCCATTTCACAGCCACGGTTCGAACTCGAGACGTGAAGGATAGTAGGTAGGCTCTGATACCATTAAAAGCCATGACTGGTAGTTTAGGCCCGATCTCCTAACTATATCCTGTATAACACAAATCCTACTGAATACTTTGTGGATATTGGTAGTGCAATAGCTCAGCTTATATTTGAGTCATATATGGTGCCTCAAATTTAGTTAAATAATAATTTGACTGAAACAGAAAGAATGTCAAGCCCACTTGACAAAGAAAAAGGAAAGATTGTTCTTTTTGAACAATCAGAAGAAAAATTGAATGCACTTGTTATTACAGAAGATAAAGTTGAAAGACCAAAAGGGAGAATCAATAATCAGTTATATAATTTTGACATACAGTTCAAAATTCCAGGATGTAAGGATTTTCAGTTAAGGGCAATCTTGGACACTGGAGCTACAAAGTGTTGTGTCAAAATAGATGCAATCCCAATTGAAGCAAAAGAAAAGATCAGTTATGCAATGGAAATATATGGAATCAATTCCATATTCAAATCTGAATGGAAACTGAAAAATGGGATTATGATTATTGGAGAGAATACCTACAAGATACCCTTCACCTTTTGTGTACCAATGAATACACAAGATGGTATTCAGTTCATAATAGGATGTAACTTCATAAGAGCGCAGCAAGGAGGAATACGACTAGAAGGAAATACAGTTACATTCTACAAAAACTTGTCAAAAGTTTCAACAAGTACAGAAATAAGGATAGCTACTATGGCTATAGCTGAATTAGAAATTGAGACAGATGAATACTATACCATAAAAGATATGGTATACTTTAACATTGGAAAGAGTATACCACAATACTCAAAAGAAATTTATGAATGTCTCAAAGAAATGGAACAAATGGAGTACATTGGTAAAGATCCACAGAAGCACTGGGCTAAAAATGGATTACTGTGCAAAATAGAAATCATCAATCCTGATTTAACCATTCAGGATAAGCCCCTAAAGCATGTTACGCCCTTAATGAAAACACAGTTCAGAAAGCATGTAAAGGCATTATTAGATCTCAGGGTTATAAGGCCATCCACATCAAGACATCGGACTATGACAATGATGGTTTATTCAGGAACCACAATAGATCCACAGACTGGAGAAACAAAGCATGGAAAGGAACGTATGGTCTTTGATTATCGTAAGCTCAATGAAAACACCTACAAAGATCAATACTCATTACCAGGTATCAATACAATCATTAAAAAAATAGGGAATAGTCAAATTTACAGTAAGTTTGACTTGAAAAGTGGATTTCATCAAATAGCAGTGGATCCAGACTCAATTCCCTAGACGAAATTTATTGTTCATGATGGATTATATGAATGGCTTGTTATGCCATTTGGGCTAAAAAATGCTCCAACAGTATTGTTCAAAATGCTCCATGTATTTCTTGACACATGTTCATCTATTTCTTGTTGCAGCCTGATTATTTCCTGATCATATACTTCAGATAGTGGACCTTCTCGAGGTTCTTTTTTAACAAATATTTCTTCATCATAGCTAATATCAACATTTTGAAGAATATAATCCAAAGCGTCGTTAAAGGCATAAAATCCCTTATAATGTGGTTTGGCCAATTTGCTTACCTTCTTCATCAAAGTTGAATAATAGCAATATATTCCACGATCAGGACCATTAATTAACGCATAATAAGAATAATTCTTACCAACAGGTGGTGTCATGATCTTGCTGAAATAATATTGAAGAGCACAATATGCTCTATGTTTTTGTCCACTACTATTCGCCTTCCAGATTGCGTCAAGTAAACATTTCTGTTGTTTATCCATTGGTAAATTTTCCAATGGTCTGTATGGTTTTGGATCTTTTGGATTTAAAATTGGTAACTGTGTTTTACCAAATCGACAATATTCTTCCTCATGTTTTACAGGTGAGGACCATTTCTTTGTTGGGCTGCTTGCCCTATTGACCAGTTCATCTATTCTAATATGTCCTGCAAGGTTACCCTTAGCAGGTTTTGAGCTGGTACCTTTTTCTTTCCTGACATTTCGTCTAGTTCTTTCAGTGCTTGCGGTAGATTCTTCAGTATCTAATTCTGTTTCTCGTTCAAACTACCTTTTGTACAGATCATTGAGTGTGACATATGGTTTGGCATATCCGCTTCCTCTTCGTTTTTCTTGCATGATATGCTTATTTTTCTGTCCATGAGGTTGTTGCAATTTTTGAAATAATCCTGGATAATTGATCTGCAAGAATATTTTTCTTTCCGTCAATGTGCTTGAGGACTATGTTGACACCTGTACTTGTAAGAAAATCAACAAAGTTAATCCACCTAATTCGAGAGGGTTTAGTCTGTGATTGCTTATTGTAGAAGCTAATAATAGCTTGGCAATCAGTTCTTAAGGTAATTTCTTTTTGATCCAGATAATGGATCTTAAAGGAATTTAAATTTTTATGCATGCTGCAATTTCTGTGTCAATTGTTGATTTTATGACGTCAAATTTTCCACTTGCGTAGGCAAACACTTGTTCCTCTGTTTTTGAACTTCCTTTGTTGTTCTTCCATTTGGCAATACCTCCCCATCCTTCCATACATCCGTCGGCTTCAATAATTATATATGCTCCAGGTGGTGGTAATTGCAACTCAGGTAAATTTTTAATCAAAGCCTTTATTTGTCTGACTAGTTCCCAATCCATTGGGCTCATTCTTTTGTCAGCATTTGGAGCAGTCTTGTTGTACAACGGTCCAACTAATATTCCAAGATTTGGAATGACTGCGTGCATAATTTAAAATTTCAAGCCATGACCTCAACCCTTTCTTTTCTCTGAGTTGTTGTTCAGGGAATTCTGATAAGATCTCAAACTGGGCAACAATCTCTTATTTAACTGAATTTGAGGTACCAGATATGACTCAAATATTATCTGAGCTATTGCACTACCAATATCCACAAAGTGTTCAGTATAACGGGAAATAGCAATAAAAGAAGGTCATTGGAAATGAATATTGTCGATTTGGTAAAACATAGTTACCAATTTTAAATCCAAAAGATCCAAAAGCATGCAAACCATTGGAAAATTTACCAATTAATTTTGCTTTTTTTGACTCAAAAATTTCTTGGGGATTTCTGAAGAAATACGATTTTCTGATTACAACTGGTGGTGTTG
>JAOTIZ010000005.1:2526943-2538054 GCA_027123425.1 Erythroxylum panamense
TACAAAGACTTCATATAGTCATTTCAGAACAATCCAATCATTTATCTCAATTCTTTATATCATCAACATGTACACAAGCAGTACATATCATTATATCAACACAATTTAACATTTATTTGCAATCAATCTCATGGACACATGTAAAGATATAGATGCAAATGCACACGAGACTTACTTCCATTTTTATTTTGTTGTGATCGATTGCCTATTTGACTGTTCCGTATCTGTTGTGGAATTAGTTGGTAAATTTACTTACGGATATAAATATTCTGTTGGCAAATTTACCTATGGATCTAAATTTTTAGTCAGTAAGTGTTGAGCATTTTATCAATGGAAAGTAAAATTTTGTCGGTAAATAAAATTAAAAAAATTTTGACATCAAATTTTATTTTATAAGAAAATGCACTCATTTGCCTTTAAAATCATAAAAGGATGATCTCTTTAGACTATCTTTACCATCATCGTTGACGAGGAGTTCTTCAATACTCTTTCTTTTATCTTCAGTAGAACTAGCCACAAATTTCTCAACCTCTTTGAGCACAATCAACCATCTTTTCAACCTTTCGAAGCCTTTACAAGAGATCGCAACCTCCTCTAGTCTCTTCACTGTTTGCTTAACACTTCTATAGTTCCGATTCTCCTGAAACGCATCACCGAATCAAAACAAGAAAGAAAAGGAAAGTCAAAATCACAAAACCTCTTAATAAAAACTCCTAAATGCAACAATTAACCGATTACAAGAGTTTCCAGGAAGTAAAATTTGAAGGAAAAAGAATATGACAAATAAACACAGCACCTTTACTTTCCTTTTTTGTTGCTACTATTTTTTTCTTTATTCTAGTGTATGTCCTCTTCATACACTAGAATAAAGAGAGAGAAAATCTATCACCAGAGAGAATGCTACTAACTTAACTTTATTCATATTATCACTTATAAGCTATTAGCATAAGTATTGTTTGATGGCTGCATTTCCATGCAGTTAAAAGGCCAATTTCTCATTTAGATCAAAATCATCTACGAAAAAGTGTTCTTAGTACCATAACTTGTCAAATAAATGCCTGGATTTTTAATATGACTAACACTAAAATTCAACGTGTACTGGGCTGAGAAGGTTTTTCTTGTATCTCTTAGGGTGGCTCGATTAGATGCAGGTTCAAGTAACCACAAAGACACTACATTTTACCTACGTTGGTCAGATTCTTATGGAACTCAATACAAAAATCTCACAGCAAGAAATGGGATAAAAGGTGCATGTGAATTACCAGTTTAATGGTCGAGAAGTCCCTTTCAATTTGAGCCTTCTGCCTCAAAGTTTCTTGATATAAGGAACTTTGACGAATCATGTCTAACTCTCTCTTACTCCAGAATATCTGCAGATATTAACAAAAAAGATAACAAATAACAAATCATTTTCTCTCTTACAAGAGTGAGAAACTCAATGGAAAAGGAAAGATCTTACCATGCTATGAATATCACCAGGCTGAGGAAGACGACCAGTATAAGGGGCCCATTCTGATTCTTGTTATAAGTAATAAGCCTAATTCAATTGGCAGTCATACTCACACAAATCTGCATAAGCTAAAAAGTAAGTATAGAAATGTCAAACGAAAGAATACAAAATTCTTGATGGTAAAATATATCTCACAGGCAGTACGCAGTATCATAGCTTTACACAATTTGACTTCGTATAAAAAGCACATTGAGATTACCAGGTCGATTTTTTGTTCAACCAAAAGGACGACAGCAACAAAGAGATTTCAAACAAAGATTTCAAAGTACAAAGCCTTTTAGGGAAAAGGAAAATTTTGAACAGAAATGTAAACAAGGTGAAGAGAAGAAATGTTCTAGAGAGAGAAAGATGGTGGCAGGAGGATGGTTACTACTTACCTTGGACTGTTGTTGGAAGAGGAGAAGAGTAGACAACGTCGGAGAGAAGAAATCACACAAGAGGGACGCAGGGGAGGGGGGAGAGAGAAGAGAGCTTCGGGTGAGTTTAATGTAAAAGAATTTACCGAAGAAAATTTTCCGTCAATAAACTCAAACTTTTTTAATTAAAACAATAGTTCCTGCCTTATTTATCGACGAAAATTTTATATTTTCACTAAAATTTGTCAAGAGTTTACCGACGAAAAATTTTCGTCGGTAAATTCAAACTTTTTTAATTCCACCAACAATTCCTACCTTATTTACTGACAGTCATCTTATGCCGTCGCAAATTTTGCTGGGATGATTTTCCTCAATATTTAGTGATGGATATTAGTACTGCCGTTAAACAAGATTTTTCTGTCAATTTTACCAATGAAAATTGTGTTTCCGTCGATAATTTGCAATGATTTATTTTCCGTCGGTAATTTTCTGTCACTAATTATTGCTTTTCTTCTAGTGTATTGCCTCGACGATTTGGCAATGTCCAGATGCGGTCGGCCAATTTGTGTTTCTATATTATGCAATACACATATATGTATATATTACTAACTTGTTTAATCAAATGAATACTTAATCCTACAATTGTATATGCGTCATGTTCAATGCATGCTCAATTGAGTTTTCCCTGGGTATGTACCCTTATTCATAAATCTTGCCCATTCATTCATTATAGTTTGTATGTAACTTATTAGTAATTAGATCAATGCCTTAAGAAATCTAGATTACTCTAAATTCATTCAATCATACATTTATCCATCACTTCCTAACATACCATACTCATGCAACTTCGTAATTCTCATTTAATCATACCTAATTCATGATTTATATCCCTTGCATCACATTTGCATTCACAATAACACTTTCATGTCTTTAACAACTCATACTTCCCAAATTCATATACATTGATATCAAACAATCAATTTCTTAATTCTAACATTAATTATCAACTTAAACTTATCAAACCTTCAATCAATCAATCAAACAAACCATCTAAGTTTATTTCAAACCTTAATCAAATTCAAATACACCAAGGTAAAGTAACTTATCTTTAGTTGGTTCAACAATCATACAAAACAGAGTTTTTCACCTCCAAAACAGTTCCCATGATCGTGGCTACCTTTATACTGTTGTGGAAAGATAAAACAAAAAATTTTCTTCTCCAGGACATTTCCCACAATCGTGGGCACCTTTCCACGATTATGGAATGGGTGAATAGACAATTCACCATCCCTTTTCTTCAATCTTTTTCCAAATTTTTAACACCATTATACTAATCCATTGATCGTACCTCAATTATACCTAAATTATATTTCATTTCCTCATCAATTTTTATCACCAATTCCCACTCAAAATCATTCAATTGATAACTCATAAATCATAGTCTTCTATGCATCACAATCAAAACAGAACTATCATTAACCTTCATATATATAGTCCTAATTCTTTCCCATCTCAAGATCAGTATATGAGCACCTTTCTTTAACATATATTCACCTTCATTATACCTCAAATTCCAACCTAAAATTATCTTTAAAACAAACTATAATTTAATGTTTTCATACATCAAGAACAAACCAATTCTTTCCCTCAAATTTCAGCACAACTCATCATCAACTCTAAATGCAATTCATCTCAATTCAATCACCATGAATGTTATGCTCATAAGTAACTCAATAATATAATAGCTCATATCACCCGCTTACAGATATTGTCCGCTTGAAGCCTTGACCCAGCCAAGCCCTCACGGTTTTGCTTTTCCTAAGAGCTTCTCAGGAAGTCACCCATCCTGGAACTAATCTTTCCTTAGCACATTTAACTTCGAAGTTCTTATAGGATCCGTTCCCCTCTCCAATCGATGTGAGATTTCACGCTCTCTACCCTCCTTAGGGCCCAACCTTCTTTGGAGCCCAGCCTAACTAGCACAACGGTTCAAGTACCAACTATGATATCACTTTTGTATCTCTAACAACTTAGATCACTCGCTCACAGATATTGTCTGCTTTGGGCCTTGACCTATCTAAGTCCTCACAATTTTGCTTTTCCCGAGAGCTTCCCAAGAAGTCACCCATCCTGGTACTACTCTCATCCAAGTACATTTAACCTTGGAGTTCTAATGGGATACGGTACATTAGGTCATAAAAAAATGGGTTTATAAGGGAGAAGTATCTGTACCCTTATAAGGCATACTTCGCTCCCCTCTCTAACCGATGTGGGATCTCACAAATAACGTAATCAATACTTACTTGTTTGTCTCAAGGTTTCCTCAATCAACAAACTAAGCAAGCTTCCCAAGCATCAAACATACATTAAGAACAAGATGGGATTAAAGTTTCAATTTACAAGATGAAGGCTATAGAAATTTTGGCAAAATCAAGGTTATGGAGGTTATACGAGGGTGTCAATGGTGAGGAGAAAAGTAAGAGAGCATTTAACCAAAAACATGAAAGAGGGTGGTCTTTCAAAGTGTGAAAATCGTGGGTGTAGATGTGTGGAGGAGAATGTGGACACATGATATGCCACTTGTCAAATGGAGAACCATGTTATGTGTCTTCCTCTTACACTACCAATTGTCATTCCATAACTGGTCCATTTGTCATTAAATCTCTAGATCATACTCAAGTATACCTCCATTTGTCACTCTTTTATTCAAGCTAATTGTCACTTTATTATTGATGCCACATGTCACCATCTCATAGGCTCATTCAACTTAAATTCTCATGTATCATTTTATCTTACCATTCAATATTTTTCCTATACTTGATGCACATATCACTTCATTAATCACTCAATTGCGATAATAAATTCCAATTCTCCAATTTTAATCTATCAAACCAGAATTCAAGACATGATCAATTCACAATTACGCAATCACAACATAAGTATTTAAAATCTTTCATACCTCGGAATAAAACAATTGAGTGCATAAACTATCTTTGCAATGTGTATGCTAAATCATAATTCATGTATATATGTAAATATGATGCATGTAAATGAAATGCACTTCATATATTCATATGATATGACTCATATGACTTCATATAGTAGATAAATTTGTAAGCGTAGGAATGGGCTATTACACAAAATGAGGTTAAAGAATATGAGTAATCAGAGTGTATATATTTTGTACAACTTTTCTTCTTTTCTCTTCCATTTTCTACCTCTAGTTCATAATTATTGTAACTATACATGATGCTCTACCAAAATCTCAACCACTACCCAGATGGTGTTTTTTGACATGGGGCATGAATCAGTCTGTCCATAATCAGAATTCTGAAGTAGGTATTAAGCCAAATGAAAGTTATAGAGACAATTCATTAACTTTTTTTGGAAGTAAAGATAAAAACTTAAGCGAAAGATACAAAAGTTAGTCATCATCACTATTTATAGTATGACATTGCATTTTGTTTTTAAAAAAATGTATCATATATTGCACTTTAATGTAATTTTTTAAAATAGTACTAATAACATCTTAAATTTTAACTGGGTTAAGTTTTTTTTACAGCTTTTAGTATAGGAATCATAAATTTAGTCAATGTCATATCACAAATAGATAATTTGGATCTTATAAGAGCTAATTTGATCTTTAAAATGAATTATTCAAGTATTGGCTAAATTTTCAGATAAACTTCTATCGTTATCTTTATTATCATTTTTATTACACTCTATTTAGAGTTCATTGAATGTTAATTTGGTAAAATTATACTATAAGTATACTATTTCAACAAGGTTATGGTACAAATAATACTAGAGATAATGATAAGAATTTAGATTTTTTTGCAAACTTAAATTCTTTTAAATTGACAGAAATACTCATAAATGGAGGAGGGTCTGATTATCAATGGCTTCCAACCACTGCAACTGTTGTCATTTTTGTCATTTCCCACCTAACCTTTCAGATCTAAGAGGCACACACCACACCAGTCAAAAGGTAATCAAGTGTGTACACCACAGCATCACTCAATAATCAAAGTTCCATCTTGTTCTTAATCAAATTTATATACTACGGCAGCTAATATCTTCTGCAGGAGACCATCCTCCAGAAGGAATATTACTGCTGTTGGTTTAGTATCTTCTGCAGGAGACCATCCTCCAGAAAGGGACTTACTGCCGTTGGACCATAGCTCTGAATTGAATGGTCTGAGGCTTCCAGTGTTTCCTTGAAACTTGTGAGGTTCACAGTTTCTGGCTCGTTAGGCCACTCCATAACATCAACCATAAAGGGTTTCAACTATATTGATCATCATAAGATACCCTTCAATGGATTTCAGTTTCTCCAAAATCCTTTAGAAGCTTGGGATTCAGTAATGAATAAGTTGTTCGATGGTAGATATTGAACGGTAGTTGAGTTTGTATTTAATAAATAAATTAAATTATGTAAAATAAAATAAAATATATAATAATATATTGAAATTTTATTCTGTTTATATATTATTTATTCTATTTATATATTATAAATATATCCTTTATTTATTCTATTTAATATTTATATATTTTATTTAATATTTAATTTCCATTTTTAACGATATTGTAATTAATGTAATAATATATGAATGTAGAGATTTTATCATAATATTCTATTTATTATATATAATTTCCATATTATATATAATTTCTATAATATATAGGGTTTAATATATATAATTTATATTTAATATATTATATAAACAAGGGAGGGGGAGGGTTCATTTTATGATTAAAAAATCATTAATTTTAGGTATTTCACAACCAAAAAAAAGAGATTGATTGAATTTCAAAAAGTCAATTTTACTAATAAAATACGAAAACTGACTTCTTAAACCTAAGAATTATGAATAATAAGCTTTTTATTAATATACTAAAATAACCACTTAAAATAATGAAATAGATTACATTTGTTCGAGGAGTGTAAAATCGTATGGATACAATTCTCATTGTATATTGTGACTAATTGGATTTAGGGATGTCAAAAAGGGCCCGACTCATTACCCGACAGTTACTTTGACATTGTTTTTTTAGTTTTTTAAAAAAAATATATATGGCAGGATGGGGTCGGGCCGGGCAGAACTAGGAGCAACCCGAAGCCAGCTCGACTCATTAAGATCTCTAATTGGATCATTTCTTTGTGGATTTCAATATAATTTTTTTAGATGCATTTCCAAATATTCCTTTATCATTTCATCCAAGCAAAAGAGTTCCTCTTATTTTATAAATTTTTGGATAATACTCTTTTCTTGAATATCATTTAAAAGAGTTTCAGATTTACACTAATTAATAACCCAGAATTTCAAACTTTAATTAAATGAAAAAGAAATTCATAAGGGAATATTTACTATATATATATATACTAATTCTTAATTATTATAGTACAACCATATGTTTGAACACTACCCATGATAAACGTAAAACATTAACTTCTAATTATAATTCAACTTTATTTCCAATCACCCCTTAATTAAGAGTATAAGAGTTTAGGCTTAATTTGATGCTAGAACGGGTTTGAGACTCGAGACTCGAATGAACTTAAAATTTGTAACCCAAATTTGAGCCTAGTTTTTATTGAGTTTAACAAATTTATTTGTCAATTTGTCCGTAATTTTTTATCTATATTGTAGGAATTGTTACGTAAATCTTGACCGTTTAAAATTTATTACTCTCATATTATTTTACTAGCGTAATTTGAAGAATTCTTTTTTTCATTAATATTTGATTAATCTCTAAGCCGAATGTCAATCCTATTCAATAAATGCTAATAATGTTAATATTTTACAAATTAATAATTATTTATGGATATACGAAACTAAGATATAGAAATGATAGGAACATCTTAACAAACAGTTAATAATAATTGATAAAAATTACGAGATAACGTAAGTGCCACCTAAACTTTTTCTTTGACTTGTATAATTTATTATGACAAGAAAGGAGATGTTACGAAATGTGAGGTGGTTGATTTGATTTGGCACTAATTAAGTAATATAGGTTTAAATCAACTGTTTTTGTTAATTTGTGCCTCTGTCTTATCTTAATAGCATTTAATTGAATGAATGCTTATAAAATTGAGTAGGTAAACAAATTTTTAAAATTTTCAAAAGACTTAATTAATAAAAAATGTATTAAAATTTTGTAAAATTACTTGAATTAAATTAATTATTTAACTTTAAATCATTATTATTATATTAAATAATTTAATCAAAACATTTTTTAATAAATATGTCACCTTAAATGAAACTAAGTTATAAATGGTGAAAACAATGTTTTAAAAATTAGATGGAAATTACACCGGTTTAAGGTTTAAAAAGTTTAATTGATGTTAGACTATAGTTAAAAATTGAATAAAAATAAAAAATTTAAAAATAATTAGAGAAAACTATTTTAACCGATCTAAAATTTTAAAGTTTAATTGAAAAAAATTATTAAATAAAAAACAATAAAAGTATTTTAATTTATGAAACGAATTAGTTTACAAAAACTGACCGATTAATTAAAATAAAAAGATTATTAAATTAAATCGAATTAAAAAGTTAAAAATTGAAAAAAAAAGTTAGTTTAAAATTTTATTATTATTAATTTGGGATATTATTGCTTTCTTTCTTGTCTCTTAAAATCACTAAAATCCCCTTAATGGGCTCGCTTCAGAGAACATAATTTGAGAAAATGTAAATACATTTGGGCCTAAAGAGATTATTAAGCCCAAATACAGTTCCTTCAATTTTGTATTTTCAAATTTTAGATAATTTTAGTCTATGTTTCATTAATATTTTTAGCAAAATTTTTCTATTCAATATTAGAATTCTACTGAAGTGTAACAAAAAAAGCAAAAAAAAATATTTATTTAATTTTTTGTCTATAATTTATTTTTCACTTACCATTAAAACCATTATTTTTAAGATATACATTTCATAATTTACTTTCCTTATTCTTTAATTAATTCATAAAACTTAGTTTATTAATGGAGTTTGCTAATCTTTTTTTTATTTTAAAACAAACAAATCTTATAAAAAACAAAGGGTTAATTAAAAAAATTCAAAACTTTACCTAAATTTTAAAAAATAATTAAATATTCAACTTTTAATCTTTTTAATTCTGCCGACATTATTGTTTCCGTTATATTTACTAACGTAATTTACAAAGTAAACTTATCCACATCAGAACTAATTAAATTAACTAATTAAGATTAACTAAACTATACCGACAATTTAAACCAAGTGATTAAAAATCATAACAACAATGTCATTTTGGGATTGAAATCTCTACTATAAATATTTAAAAAAATTTAAAATTTAATTGTTAAAATTTTTAATTTCGGACTCTAATTATAAAATTATACAATATTAGAGATTTTTTTATTAACCCAAATCGGAAAAGAAAAAGCATTAAACACAAGCATCAAGAAATTGTCAAATCAGCAAATAAAGCCCCAAGGGTTAGGTCCATCAACATTCAACAATACATCACAACCGTCCAAGACCGAAATAGGAACCAGATCAATGTTCATTAGCAAATCCAACGGTTCACGATTAAATCTACAACTTTTGATTTCGACAGATTTTCACAGCCTGAAAAACTTGGCCAGACTAACTTACCGGAATCGACGCAGCTCCCTCCACCCTTATCACCTCTTCTCGACCGGACCAGACACATCCGACACGAGACGCGCAGCGATGGCGAAGTGATACATAAGATCGTGAAACGCACTGCCTTCCGCGGTCTTCCTCCAAAGCTCTTTCGCTTTCTCTTCAGTGAAGCAACCGAGCGCGAAACGGGATCTAGGCCCGCCAGACTCGGAAGCCTCCGGTTTCGACCCCTCGCCATCTGATTTACCGCTTATGTAATCGGGATCGGAGGACCAGCCGAACAGCGGGGCCCACCAGGTGTTGTTGGGCGAGGAAGAAGAACAACAGACGGTTCTTCTTCTTCGGATCGAGTCAGGTTTACCCGCGGGATCCGACGGCGGTCGGATCTGGGAGGGTAGGGAATGAGTGAAACTGAGAGTTGATGCCATTAGAGAGAGATTTCAGAGAAGGAAAACGTGAGAGACTTGTAGAGAGAGAATGTTACTTTAAAGGAAAGATGTAAGAAGAAGGCGAGCAAAACTATGGGCGTGTCGTACCACGTTTGGATAAGAAACTATCTTCTACATCGATCAGTCATGCAACCGTCTTAATATTGTACTTTACGGACTCACGAAAGCCAATAGTGTTGTTGATTTTGTGTGATCAAAGTAAGAATGGAAGCAGAGGATACGAAAGAGTGGATAAGGTCGAACACGTGGCCATGAGTTGGATGATGGGTGGGGTCCGTCAAGGTGCTTTTTAATAATTGATATTTTGCGCTTTTCGGTAGACTTTCATTTTCCAGGCAGCTTGGGAAAAGGACTAGAGGATTTGACACAAAAACAATAAAACAAAATTAATAAATATCTTTTGGATTGGATTGGGTAATTACTAACATTTACAGCCTTTTAATACCAAAAAAACTATACTTTAAATTTTTTTATTTTTCAAAATTAAAAAAAAACTTTTTAAATTTCTAGTTTTGGAAATTTTATTTTTTAGTAACAACTCTTCTTTACTTCAACAAATAGCAAGGACAAATCGTCTTTAAAATGGTGATAAGTGCTTTAAAATTTTCTTCATTATTATCTTTTTCGGGAAAATATACATATAATCACCAATAATGAAGGGGTTCATATTCACAATCTTAATGACATCCACAATGAGGTAGATAGATATTTCGCTTCATTGTTTGACACTACTGAACTAGAGAGAATTAGTGTTTAGTTGTCGTCCTCGTAAGTGAGGTTGGATGATAAGGATAAAAAAGTTATGTATTTTGTAACGTTTACTTGTTATCCTTATTTATTTTTGTTCCGTCTTTAGATTATAAAGACATAAATTTTTTATTTATTTCAAGATTGTGATACAAGAATTCTTATCCTAATGACAAAAACAAAACACATAAGGAAATGTCAGAAATACCCCTCCCTTCACATAAGCAATTTTTATTTTTAATTATATTATTAAACTCATCATCATCATCATCATTATTATTATAAATTTTAAACTTATTATTATTATTATAAAATTTAAACTTTTTCTTCTTCTTCTTATTATTATTATTATACGAAATTAATTATCTTATTATTATAAATTTTGAACTTATTATTATTATTATTATTATTATTATTATTCTTATCATCATCATCA
>JAOTIZ010000005.1:2547585-2562406 GCA_027123425.1 Erythroxylum panamense
CCGAATCAACCTATGAGGGGAGACTGATCGATCGGCCCATGAGAATGGACTTGGGCCCGATATATCCGACCCAACCATGTGTAATTGAAGGAGAATTAAAGAGCTACCAACTAGAGGTTGACCGGACTTTCGCCGGTAAAGATTCCTCAGTGAGTTGCGGAGAAGAGGACAATTACACTTTGTGCTTCTTTATGTGGTTGTGTGTATCAATTGATGCGTTTGTATGTAAGCTACGTAAAGCCTTTAGTGTCACGAATATTTTATTTTTTATATATCAAAAATAAAATAAAAATATTTAACAAATCCTTTATTGCCTCAGAAATTAGGAGGAAAATACTCCAAATTTTCTGAGAATATTATTACTAAAGAGATAAAAAAATTTAATTTTTGAGAAATTTTAATTTAATGATAAATTTTTTAAAATATTAGTTTATTATATAACTTACCTTAAATAATAAAAAATTTGAGATTTCAATTGAATTATTTAAACAAAATGGAGTACTCTACACGTAATTTTATTCATACTAAAATTAAATATTAGTTTGATCGATTTTTGAACCGATTAATTTTTTGTTCGATTTTTAACTTTTTAGTTCGATTTATTTTAATAACCTTTTTGTTAAAAATCGATCAGATTATTAAGTAATCGACATGTTTCGTATATTAATTAATTCTTACGTGTCAAAATAAATCCGTTAATTTTTATTTAATAGTTTCCTTCATTAATTAAATTTAAAATTATTCGATTAAATAATTTAAATAGACCTATTTTATATGCATTAAATGGTTTTATCAAATTTTATTAAAATGTTTATTTTCATATCTAAATCAATCAATTTCTTCAAAACAATTAGAACTACATACCACTTGCCCCTCCAAAATCGTAAGTTGTCCAAACGTGCACAAGTGGAGGAACACACAAGTGTTAACATCAGCTCAACTCCTTTGTGGTGCAGAAACATATGGAGCTCAACAGCTACCTAGGTAAGCTCGTTTCCGCTAAAACTGTAGAAAGTTTCGTCTTCTTCTTTTGTAGTTCGAACCATACAAAAATGGGTTTCCAGCCGAAGAACTTTGTTGAAGGAGAAGTGTTGGACTCTGCGCTTAACTTTTTGTAGTGGTGAATCAATGTCGATTTAGCTTCTTGTAAGGTAACAACGTGGGTTTCAAGACAAACAAACACAAACTTTGTCTTGGAAGAGCTTGTGGACAAACAACCACTTGAACAAATGTAGATGTGGAAGGAACATATGTTTCAGTTTCAAGTTTTGTTTCCAAGGTAGTGGGAAGTAACTAAGCATCTAGAAAACGTACCAAAATCTGAAATCCCGAAATGGGTGTGATTGCTTAGTGGAAGATAAAGAAGGTGATACTCAATGTTTATATAGTGATACTCAATGTTTTCAAATTTGGATCCAAAGTTAAACCGGTAAGATTAAAGATTTAAAATTTAAAAGGTTCAACCGATATTAGATTGTCATAAATTTAGTTAAAGAATAAATTAAATTTAAAATTTTAAAAATAATAAAAAAGATTATTCTTATTTATTAGAAAGTTAAAGTTTTATTAAAAAATTAATGGAAATTAATTAGTTTATTTTAATTTATTACATAGCTTGTAAAGTGAAGTTAAGGTAAGTTGATTTATTTTCTCAAAAGATATTTTTTTTTATCTAAGAGATGTCTTAGGTGAGTCTCAACTATGAGGAGGTACCTTTAAGTCATCCATACCTAGACTAATTCTTGCTCGAATTAAATAAGTCTTTTACGGGAGGCAAAGTTCCGTCCCTAAAAGATATATTCTTCGTATCAATGCAGGAGTAGGAACATCAATAATGGGAGGAATAACTTGCTGAGAGTTGTTGGAAATTGACTTTGGATGGAACAAATGTTCCTTGTTAGCAACTTTGAGTAATTCTTGAAAATTTCGAGGTCTAAGTCTTGGATTTTTAATCCCAATCCATAGTCTATAATGAAGATCATCATTTTGATTGTAGAATTGTTTGAGCAGGGTGACAATGGTATCTCTTTATTCTGGTCTTCTTCGTTTGTTTTTCTTCTTCCTCTAGCAATTATAGATCTATGTGATTCAAAATTAAGAAATATTTCAGTCTAGTTCACACATAAATGAATCATCATTTTGGACAAAATATCCACATGATAGCTAACATATTCAAGTTTTCCATTAGATTTAAAGTGAAAGATTAGAGGTCTATACACTAGTTGAAGCATTAAAATAGGACTAGATTTATTTGAGGATTCAGATTGATCTTCGTTGGGTCTTGTATAGATAGATTTTGAAATTGAACTCTTCTTTTTCAATTAGGTTTTAAATTAAATTAAATTTTTGAATTTTACCGTCTAACTCAAATTCTTAATAATTGGAAGCGGTGTCATAGTCTTAATATAAATAAAACATCATTATTTTGTATAAATAAAACTTCAAAAACTGTTTATGTTGCCTCGGGTCTCTTGCTTGTTATCTTACCTAGTATTTACTGACTCATTATTGTTATTAAATAGAGGTCCTTTAGGAATTTTCCTAAGTTTAAGATATAATAATAGAGAATATAAAAATTGTAAATATGATGATTATTCTAAAATAGAAATATAATGCTAACTGAATTAAGATTGTCATTTAATTATGAAATATTAATTTTCCAAATAATTTACTTAAAGTATTAAAATTACAAAAGAATATATGCACTTAATAACTTATTTAGTTCATATTCAAAAGATAAAGTTAATAATTGCAATTTTTATTATTATAAAAAATATAAAGTTACGTATTACTAAACCTCTCCAGACTTTACGCTTTAGCGGGATTTATATTGGGTGTTGTTGTTGTGTAAAAAAACAAGATATAAAGTAAAACTTTGATGAAAGGTTACAATTGCAATATACTCTATTATAATTTAAATCTAAAATAGAAAGTAAAATTTGTTAAAAAGAATTAAATTGGTATAACAAAAATAATCATGACCATAATATTACAATTAAAATATACTCTATACAATTTAAAATAAAATAGAAAGCAAATAATGTTAAAATAAATATTATCAGTATTATTTATAATATGATAATCATAATATTATCAGTATTATTTATAATTATAATGTAATTTTTGTTAATTTTTTCCCTCACTAATGATACAGAGGAGCACGTGGTCAAATCTTACAAGAAAGGGACAAAGAACTTGATTGCATTTCACGAACTATGGCACGAGGTCACGAACGTCTGCTGTGGTGGGCGGTTGTTCGCCAAAACTTCCACAACTGAATTGTCGAGTTGACTGACATTTTAACGATAAAGACATATAAATTTTAAGTCTCAAAGATATGTTATAAAAGTCATCGTGGCAACTCGTGAGTTACTAAAGACTTTTATTAGTTCAAAGTAAGATCACTATATATATAGTCGTTTAAAATTTGAGATCAGAGCTTTGCTTCTCGCAAAAGATTTATCCGATTCAAGCGAAGATTAATTTAAGTATGGATGACTTAAAGATGTCTTCTTATAGTTAAGATCCGCCTAAAATACCCCATGGACAACAACAAAAAAGCCCTCATAGTAATGGGTTGGCCAAAGCAGCTCATTAATTTTGTAAAATATTTTTTTAAAAATTATAAATATAAAATAGCTTCTTTTTTTCAGTTTAGACTTAGGTATACTCTATTGAAGTACATATATGTTAATATGTTCATACTCTTTGCCAAGTCCTAAATTATTAGATAAGTGTAAATATGAGGAAGGTCATTCTTTAACTTTCTTCAACAAATTGGCATTCTTCTCCAAACGTCTTGTCTAAGTACGTCTTGTCTAAGTACACCGTAACAAAATAGAGTGGTTGAAAGAAAACGTAGACACCTATTGGAAATATCGAGATCCTTAAGATTCCAAGCAAATCTTCCAATTGAGACACCTGTTGTCGTTAGTTCGTCCGGAACTAAAACGACGACAGAAGAGGATGAAGTATTTAAGTTCATCATAACATATGATTGTCAGGATATGACAGGCATAGAAGTAAATCAAAACTTAGAAGTTGAGCTTGAGAGTGCTCAACCTCAATTGAACAGTCAAGTATTTGATCAAGAAAACAATGCTCTAGCGACTTAACTAGAGAGACACACACAGCATGTTAGCTGAAGCAAATCGATTCGAACCAGGTGCACCATATCCCTTGATTCATCATATTGATTATTCCTTGCATGACTCAAGCAACCGGGACCCGTTTGGATTGAAGACGAGACGATGAACCAATCACTCAAGCGGGAAGATTTGTAAATTGTAATACAAAAACCAATTCTAGTTAGTCATAGGAGACATAACAAAAGAGGATGTTAGAGAAGTAGAATGTTCTAACCAGGTTGTGTCCTTTCACAGATTGGGATGGCTCCGCCAATTATGTTATGCCTTGACCATATTTACGTTTAACATTCAACCGAGGATGTGGTCCAAAGGCAAAGTTTCTTTGCACTATTAGAGCGATTCAAATTGATTAAATTTTAAGTTAAATTTAATTTTTAAATTTTAAATTTTAAGCCAAACTTTAAATTTATATTTAAAATTTTTATAAAAATAACGTTATTTTTAATTAAAAATTATAACTAAAATATATAATTTAAGTTTATTCAATTTAATAAGTAATTTAAAGTCAATTTAAATTATTTTATAATAATATTGTTTCAATTTGTAATTTCAACTCAGTTAATCACTGCATCAAATTAAAAGAAATTGGACTTAATTTCCTATAATTGTTATTTAGGCCTTGTTTAAATCCTTTTTTTTAGTGAAAATGATATAGATACAAAGAACCTACGACTAATGCCATAAAAAGGTAATCAAACATTAATCTTTCTGCGAGAGAAACCTCATCCAAAAGATCGGATTATCCCAAATAATCAGATGCTGAGAATTCGACGACCTTAGTCGAGTTAAAAAATCAGCGCATTAATTACTTTCGCGAAACGTATAAACTAATGAGCAATGCCAATTATGAGCAAGCAAGCGTTGAATATCTCTAATCAAACCAAGGCAAGGATGAGAGGAAAGGCAAGATTGAGTAATGAGATGAACTGCTTCCAAAAAGTCAGATTTCACCATAGGCTTACGGTAACCGCGATCTCAAGTTAGGATTAAACCATGACGAATAACTTGCAGTTCAGTAATCATATTTAGAGGCTTAACTTAAGGAACTACCGACGTTCTGCAATAGTGAAAATGATCGAGTGCATCTTAATGAACTCAAAATAGACACCTTCATACTATATCTAGTCATTGGGTTGGGTCAAGCCCATCACAGTTCAAGCCCATTAGATAAAACTTCAGTTTAAACTTTTTTTTTTTTGAGGGAACTTCAGTTTAAACTTTTTAAAAATCCAACGTCAATATTAAAAAAATGGTGCAAATTAAGAGACATTGTACTTGACACTTTAGATTTAAAATTTGTATAAATTCATTTAAATAAAGTTTAATTAATTTATATATGATTTTAGTTTAAATTTGAATTATAAATTTCAATAAATAATTTTCTTTTTTTCAAAAAGTTAAATATAGACGTAAAGTATGTGAAAATTTCTATTTATATTTTTTGCGAAGGTTTACAAAATTACTTTAGAAGTTAAACTGATAAGACAAGTAGTTTAAGATTTAAAAGATTCAACTGATATTACATTGTTGCAAAACGGGTTAAAAATTAAATAAAATTGAAGAATTTAAAAAATAATAAAAAAAGATTGTACTTATTAAAAATTTAAATTTTAATTAAAATTGTTATATAAAAATTAATTAGTTTATAAAAATTAATGATTAATTAATAATTTATTATTTTTTAAAAAATTATTAAATTAAATTAATTAAAAATTAAAAATTAACTAAAAATTAGTTAATTCAAAATTTTTAATATCGGCCAAATTAATTTAATTTTTAAATCCGAAGCCCTAAAAAAAAGCAATTTAAGTCCCTTAACTCTAATCAAATCACAGAGCTCTTCTTTGCCAGAATGTAAACTGTGGATGTGAAACCCGTGATCTCATGATAGTTTATGGCTCTTTCCCGGGAAGCCCTTTTGGCGGAAGGAGCCAATGGAGGCTGTGGAGCTGCATTTTGAGTGTGTCTGTTCACAATATTTTGTCTATTATCCCATGTGTCTTCTCGTTCAACTTTGATGTTCCTTCTCGTCGTAAGCCTTCGATACTCTCATTGTTAGTTTGGTTTCTCGGAAAATGCCATGAAGTTTTGAGCTTTATTGGTATTAAGTGGCTGTAGTAACTGAATTATGATCTGCATGATTTCATGAGAAAGTTGAAAAATTATAGTCAGGTGATAATTCGTGAGGTTTTCGTTCTTCCGGATTTATATGCGAAGAGAAAACCCAAAAGGCCGCGTAAGATTATTTCATGATCCTAATTATATGGCAAATGTGGATTCTTTTCTTTTTCCTAACCTCTGGAATTGATTTTGGTTTGTGGGTAGTGATTGATTACCTTTTTAGGTGGAATTTTGGATCTTTTGGCTTTCCTTCTTCATGTATGCTTGGTTATAATTCTGAAATAGTTGGTTCGCTTACCTACATTAGGTTTAGTGTGAGTAAATGGGAATCCCTTATGGAGTGACAATGAAGGATAACTGCAGATTTCAGTAAAGGTCGCGATCTGATTGCTTGATTTCAGTTGGAGACCAATTGGTAAGAGCAAATTCAGCCTCATAACCCCTTGAATTTTCCATCTATTACTTTTTTTTTTTCTGAAATCATCATATTTCTTGCTTGGTATTGTTTGAGATTATCCCATTTATTGAATTGCTCAATTAGTACTAGCATGGATCTAACCTAGGCACTTGAGAAATAAAAGAAAAATATTGAAAACAAGTCACTTATAGTCCACTTTCTTACGTCGATGCTTTCAAATATATTTATAGTTCTTATGAGCAATTCCCCTTTGATTCTGTAATTTCTGTAACTTTCGTTTTACTGACAAAGGAAATTCTCACAGCTACCTACTTGCTTGTTTTATTAATACTACCATAGCTATAATCTGCAGGAAAAGATACACGAATTAGAGTAACGGACCATGATAATCTCCACTATACTTGAACAAGTATTTGGTAAAAAGCAAATATGAAATGGGTGAAGTTTATATTGACTCCTATAATATGTTCATGAAGAATTCAGGAATACAATCATACAATTTTCAGATCGTATGTTTATGTCCTGAGGAAGGCAGTTCTTTGAGATGACATCATGGAATCATATTCAATCAATGTGTTGTCTGACAATCATTTTTATAGTTGGCTGTGTTTATTTGTCAGTCTTTCATTCTCTTTTATATTTATGAAGAGCTGTTTGAAGCTAAATCTCTCCCTTTATTATAACTGGCTTCTCTCTTTATTGCGTGCTATCTTAGGCTGCTTATGGGACTTGTCCCGTCAAAACAGATACATGAGAGATTGTGGAAATGGGTGCGAGTTTTTAAACAACTGTGAGCGGTATATCAGCCAGAATATCCTCCATGTCCTTTCCCCCTTGCTACACACATTTCATCTGCTGCATGTGAAGTCAGCTACTATCTTGGGTATAGACTAACAGGTTAGCATACTGCAATTGTTTAAAGTGTTTAATGTCGTATCCAAGTCAAATGGGTAAAGATCTTAATATAGGCTAGTGGACCTTGTTACAGTGAACTGGCCTGCTCTTTGGTAGCAGAGAAAGCTGGTTGTTAGAAAGACCTTTTTTTGAAAAATGAATAAGCAATTTGATTATCAATAGCCACTCTATTGCAAAAAAATTACAATGGTACACCAATCATCAAGTTACAGAGGGTTTGCCTATCTAAGCGCTAAGGACAATACAAAGACTAATAGTAGTGGACTGGCTTAGAATTACAAGGGGAGCTTTAAAATATTATCTGTAAAGGTTCCATCGTGTTTTCATAGACGGGGAGATCGGATTGTCAACACCTCTGGTCAGAAGAATCTTTTGGATCCAGTTCAAGATCTTGTCCGCAAAGTGATACTTATCTTCAGCAACATTTTGATAAATTCGATAATTCTGCTCTTTCCAGATCATATAAACAGTAGTTATAAATGCAATTTTGAGAAGAACTACATTTAAGTTCCCACTCATAAATATTGTTCACAGCACCGATCATGTAGTGGATCCAACTCCATATGGCTTTTGAATAAGCGCCCTGAAAGAACGGTTGATTCCTGTCTTCGTCAGCATATTGGCAGAGGACACAGCATGTATCATTTGTGTTAGACCAGCAACATTTTGTGCGGAGCCTATTTTTGATGGCTAGCCACATTATGATAGAGGCTTTGGGGTTCATTGTACTTTTCCAGACAAGGTTGTACGATGGCACTTCCGGTAAGACTTTGCTCTACTTAGATTGTAGCAAACTTGCCTGAATAAATTAAAATATGTATTGTCCATTTCTGTTCCAAACAATTTGCTATTATGTAGCTAATGCTTTCAGTTAGAGGAATTTGGTAATTGGATGTGGATTGTTATGTTGTCTTTGCAGATACCATGATGCCAGATTGTCCGGTGTATGACCATAAATGCTCTAAAGATGAAATAGTGAGTACAGAAGAGACAATAACAAAGGAACATATCTAAAAGCACTATTAAGGACTTTCCACTTAAATTCTTTCGCAATCTTAGAGTAGTTGTTGTTTGGAAATTAAACAGTTTGCCTTTTGTAACTTCTGACTGACCGATACAGAAGTCCTTTAACTCAGCTGCATTCATGTTATACCAACTTGGACCCCTTCAGTGCTTATTTGTCTCAGAATTCTTGCTATTTTGGCTGTTGGCCTTGCAAGTTATGCTCGATACGTAAGTTACTGCAAACCTTCAAATGTTTTTACAGCAAAAGGCTACACCTGTTTTAATTTTCTGTTTACATATTAAGCTCTAGCTTGAAAAACCTGGTGGTATATTGTGACAGAGATCTCTGAATTCAAGCTGATACGCATGAGCTGAAACATGTGAACAATTTCTTTAAAGCAACACTACTTAGTATAGAGATTCAACTTGTTCTGATTATCTGATGTGCTGAAATTTGCAGAACCTCAATGCTCTACAGTCATGTCTATGTCATGGAAAGATATCCATAGAACTCGAGTCACTCTGCTTCGAGTTTTGCCACAAGCATCCCCATGGATCATACAATGAGAGACATACAACTACATCATGTCAAGAATCAAATGCTTTGAAAGTACCAACAAGGCTAACCCTAATGGAGAAAGAAGCTTTACCTTTCTCAAGTTCTTACTTCTCATTAACTACTATAGTAACATCTAAAGGTCCCTTCCATGAAACAAATGGCTGACTTGTTTGTTTCTTTCTGATAAAGGAGCAACTTTCATAATACCCTTAACTGCTAAACTTGAAAGATAGATATTGTTCCGCATTCTAGTGCTTTTGATAACATTAACATAAACAAATAGACAAGTAACCAAAGATCATTGACAGAAAGCTCTAAGAGTCAACTTCAAAAGTATGACTTAAGTGTCAAATTTATTTTCAGAAATAACCTAAAGTAATATTAATAATGTTTGCATTAATTCGAATGAAGAAATTGAATTTGCAATTTTCTAAGATTCAAATTCCTCCAGGCTAATTATAAAAACTTCTTCATTTAAATTAAATAATCTTGATTTCCACAATTTGAACTATTATGACATCATTTGGAGAAATTTTAGGGTTCAATTAGATGATGTCAATGCACCAATCCCTAGTTGCAAAGCAAGAAGTAAGATCCAACGCCAATGAAAATACGAGTTTAAACAAAAAAGAAAAAGGAAATGCAAAATGGAAAGGACGCCTTAAATTGAACAACTATAAAAGCAGGCCATCACTCCATCTTCGTCCCTGCACTTAGGAGCCCCTTGCCCTTTTGTTATTTCCCCCTTTTCCACTACTAATAAATTCCCATTTACTCACAGACAACTATAATCTCTGTTCACAGCTTTTTTTTTCTTGTTGAGATTTAAGAGTGAAACATCTTAGTTCTCTCAGCCGGTAATTTATTGCAACATACTTTGTAAAAGAAGAAGAAACGTTATGAGTGTTTTCTATTTGTATTTGTAGAAGATTCTGGAAAAAAAGTTTCCATCTTTGTTAGGACTTGATCTCGATTTAATTCAGATTGGATTTTTGTATATGGGTTTTGTTTATAGAGGTTAACCAAACACAGGAGAAGCGAATTTGCTTGTTTGCAAGTTTTGATCCACTAGGGTTTTTGCTTTTGGTGAGGGGGCTTTCTTTCTATTTAACCTGTTGTTGTTGTTGTTGTTTCGTGAGAGGGGAAATGGACAAGAAGAAGGTGGCAGTGCCTTTAGTGTGTCATGGACATTCTCGTCCTGTTGTCGATTTGTTTTACAGCCCTGTCACTCCCGATGGATTCTTTCTTATCAGTGCCAGCAAAGGTAATGCGTTTTCCTGCACTACCTCTATATAATTGCTCTCTCTCGTTTAATGGTGAATTTAGCGTCAAATACATATTTCTTGAATAGGGTATCATTTGAAAGTCCTACAATGATCACTTTGTTCGGGGTATAATATCGATACTCCTTATTTATCACGGTTAATTTGGTATATCTTGGGATAAAGTCATTGTTTTGTTAATGGATGTTGTATCCTTTGGTTGATTCTGTATTTTGACTTGTTTAAGTAGACATTTATGATTCTTTATTTAAGGGCTTTATCGGGCCATTTGGATTGGAGGTGCTAGCTCTGATCTGCCTGGAGTTTATATTAAGGACTGGTTGCATATGCATACTTTTCGTCCTTGCTACTCTTGTTTCGAGGAAGAAGAAAAAGGAAATATTATAATTTATAAGCATTATTCCCTTTATGACTGACAATTTGATATCCATATGGACTTGGTGTTGGAATCATCTACCATTATCTGTTAGTGGAATTTTATTAGACTTGTGCTTGGTTTAAATAATCCATTTTCCTTTCTCTTAATTGTGAATTTGTTCGCGGTATTTTGCTTGGCCCCTAAGGAAGCAGTGACATAATTTTGGGGTTCTACTTTTAAGCTTCATGGCCAAAAGATTAAAATTGAAAAAAAATAAAATAAAAGTTCTCGAAGCTCAATGTTGGCAAACAAAGAATCTTGGGCTCTTTTTATGGAACAGTTTGACACTAATATTTGGTGATTCCCATGGTTTCATTTGGTGATACTAGATATTTTCCATATTAGGCTTCCTAACAGTTCTGATTCATTATTGTCCTTGATGATACCCTCTAACCATTTATCTCGATACACCTTTTTGATGGTGCAGATTCCAATCCAATGTTGAGAAATGGCGAGACTGGAGACTGGATTGGAACATTTGAAGGGCATAAGGGTGCAGTGTGGAGCTGCTGCCTAGACACTAATGCCTTACGTGCAGCATCTGCCTCTGCCGATTTTACCGCGTATGTATTATGAAGATTTCCTTTTATTGTTATAATTTGTATTTTATTGCTTGTTCAAGTTTAATTTATATCAGGAACATACTTGACCTCTTCACCACTTTCTTTCCTCTTTTTATCTCTAAGATGCACATGTACACACAATTTGTTATCATTGTGCAAATTGTAAAGATATTATCTGATATAAAGAAAGGCATTAGTGTTTATGGAGCTGTAAAATTTTATCATGCCACAACTTGCAGGAAATTGTGGGATGCGTTGACTGGGGATGTGTTGCACTCTTTTGAGCATAAGCATATTGTTAGAGCATGTGCTTTTTCAGAGGTAAGGTTCAATATTGTTCTCTTTTATGTCCTCTGCTTCATTTTTCCAAGAACAAGGAAAACATGGGGAACAAAATGGGTGCTGGAGCTATTTCGTTATATGCCTAATAGTTTAGTATCGTGGTTCAGAAAGAAAATGAAGTGATGATTCTGTTATATCGATAAGAACTGTTAGTTATTATTGTTTAACCCTCCTCAATGTTTCACTACCTCATATAGATGATACTTGAAATCCTAATCTGAAAGAACAGAAGCACCGTTAAATCTTTAATTCAAACTTTGGATTTATGTTATCATAGTCTCATGCTGGCCTTGTATCCAGTGTCTAAATTGTTCCTTCTGCAGGATACTCGTCTTCTACTTACAGGTGGAGTTGAGAAAATTCTCCGTATATTTGACTTGAATCGTCCAGATGCACCCCCAAGAGAAGTTGACAATTCACCAGGATCAATTAGAACTGTTGCTTGGCTTCACAGCGACCAAACCATCTTAAGTTCTTGTACTGATATTGGTGGTGTGAGGTATGAAGTGTAATGGAAATATTAAGTTTTTGGACCTATAATGTGTTCATATTATGTTAGCAGATACAGACATCTTGTTTCATCATTTAACCAGGTTTTTTTGCTAATTATTTCTAGGACATCCAAGTATTAAGAATACTGATATATTTTCTTGATGGATAATTTTGACATCTTCAAAATCTATATGTTTAAGGTGCTTGTCTGTGTGTGTATATTTTTATTGTCAACTAAGTCTGAATATGGATAGGGTTGACGCTATGTTGCATGATCATTTTGCTAGAGTGCTGTAAAGTATACGGTAAGAGAATAACTTTCTGTAAGGAGACCTTTCCTTTGTGTAACTTTCCTCTCTCGTCTGCAGGTTCACCATTTAGCTCTATCTGGAATTGTATTGTTAGATCTATTTAACAGTAAGGAGAAAGATACGAAGATAAGCACTCAAATTTGGTTAATTTGTCAATTAAAAGGTTGCTAATGTTCTGTAAATTGCATATGGATTTCCATATCTTTGTGTTCTTAAGGACCCGACTAGTGCAGAACTTCTATCGTAACACACTCATTTCTCAACCAGAATCCCTTCTGTATCTTAAATCATTTATCACTGACATTTTCAGATTTTGCAATATAGTTTCTTTGGAAAAATACATAAACCCCTACTACGTAAAGTACTTTCTAATTCCTACTTAGCCTATATTATTGCAGATTGTAGCAATAGGTGGTGTCTATTCACCTTTTACTTTATTTGTATTGACCTAGAACATTTCTTTATTTCATTCTTAGGTGCTGAAATTTAAATATAAAAAGCCTTTTATTCATGACTTCCTAGGTTATGGGACATCAGAAGTGGTAAAATTGTTCAAACACTAGATACAAAGTCATCTGTAACCAGTGCTGAGGTGAGTCAGGATGGTCGCTATATAACAACTGCTGATGGGTCTACGGTCAAGTTTTGGGATGCAAATCAGTACGTATCCTTAATTTGGATCCGATTTGTAGCAATTGTTTGTATTTGATTTCATTTTCATATAAATATATAAAAAAAAGGAGATTCAGGTTGTTTCCTTATCCTTTTGGTAATATTGGGGTGGACTGACAATCTCTTACTCGTTACATAGCTTTGGATTGGTGAAGAGCTATAACATGCCGTGCAATGTGGAGTCTGCTTCCCTGGAACCGAAATTTGGCAACAAGTTTGTTGCTGGAGGAGAAGATATGTGGATCCATGTATTCGATTTCCACACAGGGGAAGAGATTGGTATGTGCATCTGAACTACCAGTACATACATAATCATAAATGAAGACCTAACTACATAACCAAAATCTTTTGTAATGGTTCTCAGAACAGCTTCTATTTTTCTCAACAAGACATTAATGTGAAATTGTATCTGCTTAGTATATTCAGTGACCTCAAATTGCTCTATTGTGCAGGTTGCAACAAGGGTCATCATGGACCTGTTCATTGCGTGCGATTCTCACCTGGAGGGGAATCCTATGCTTCAGGATCTGAAGATGGAACCATCAGAATATGGCAGACAGGTCCTGCAAATCACAATGAGAATGATTCAGTTTCTGGAAATGGACCAACTGGGAAATTGAAGGTCTCAGCTGATGATGTTACCCATAAGATCGAGGGATTTCATATCAGCAAAGACGGAAAAACTGCAGAGAAGGATTAAGCAGCTGCAACATTCTTCAGTGTTCCTATATTGGCCATGCGTAGATTGTCAAAGTATTTTAGTTTTTCTAGTGATTCGCCCTTCTGTCCAATAAAATGGGAACTCTTGTTTCTTTTGTGTAGTTTGTTCTTCCAAACTTCTACCATCAAGCGTATCATATGGATAAATCAGAAGTCTCGAGTTGAATGCTGTCAGCTTTTCCACACAAAAGTTTTGATCTTTCTTCAATTTTGGGGATTACTAACACCAAACTACATGCTCTTATTGTTTCGTTATGATTTTTTCCAGAAAAAGTTAGTAACTTTCTACATATTATAGGGAAGCTGATGCAGCCAACTTTTCTTTTCTCTTTACGTGCTTGAATTTGATTCAGTCCACGAGAAGAATTTGATCTTCTAAGACTTTGAAAGAACAAACAATGCTCGTGTTCGGAAGCTCCAAATGTCACAAGTCTAAATCAGTAGTAATTAAGACCAATCACCGAGGGTAGTTTGGTAAAGACCGAAGGAACAAATACACAACAAGCCACAGCCATATTTTCAGATCACGAATCTCTTCGTCTATCTTTCTGCTCTCGAACCCAAAACCAAACCAAAAGGTCCCTTGCGAGTCGTATCAGAAAAACCATTTCTCTCTCTCTCTCTCTCACTCTCTCTCGCGTATTGGGTCTTTTTTTGTGTGTGTTTTTCTGTGGTAACTAGTGAGATTGGAATCGAAACCCTAGGAATTAGTTGCGGTTGCATTTTGGCGGGAAAATGTCGGGAAAAGGAGCAAAGGGATTGATCACTGGCAAATCCACCGTTAACGCCAAGGACAAGGACAAGAAGAAGCCCGTTTCTCGCTCTTCTCGTGCTGGTCTCCAGGTTCTCTCGCT
>JAOTIZ010000005.1:2562752-2599738 GCA_027123425.1 Erythroxylum panamense
ACTTTGAGTTTTTCTTTTCTCTCATTCTTGTTTTGGTTCTTTGAGGGGGTTGAGGTGTTGGAATAATGAAGAAAGCAATGAAATAACAATCTGGTTATAATAGTTTGCTTAAAGGAGGGTGCCAAAAGGATGAGCTGCAAAGTATTTTTCCTTCTTGATATGAATCTTAATTTGGATCAAGTCTCTTTTAACTAGTATCTAGTTTGCAAAAGTTGGATGGATGGACTTGCGTGAGACATCTGCTTTCGTACTCTTTTGGTTTCATATTACATGGTGGTGGGTAAAAGAAGTGCAGGCGCATATTGATGACTTAATACTTACATTTCATAGTTATAGTTTCTGTGATTTGAGAGAAGATCAAGTTTTTGTTCGGCCATGTGGTGAACTGTTGGAGTTTGAATCTGTTATTTCATCATCCAGTATAATTGGCATGATCACTAAAGTCAGAATCCAGCTCGTAAGATCATACAATCAAGACTCTATGGGTGAATTGAGAAATAAGTAACTTTATGATCCTCCATGTCGGAAGATTGATCTTCGTCTTGATCCTAAAACCCCTATCAATCTGACTTGACAATTTCATCATGCAGACTCTATTCAATAAGAGAAATAAAAAGAGTTTTAGGAAGAAGAAAACAAATGTTAAGTTATTGGTTATGGGTGGACTATGCTAGTGGCCTCATTTTTCGCAAGAGTGAGTTGACAAAAATAAGGTGGAGAGTTTTAATTCATAGAACTCTATTCAATTCATAGAACTCTATTCCTCCAGGCCTTTACTTCACCTGATAAGAACATCTAGTTGGTGTTATCCAGTTTGACTTGGTGTTACGAGTTCATTGTTGAATGATGTCTAGCATGTAATCTGGAGATATGTTACAGAAACTTTTATCGTAGCCTCTCTTTATAGCCTTCTAAATATTGATAGTTCCTATTGTTAACGATTCAGGACTCTAAAATTTGCACTTATATGGTGAAACAGAAATAGTAGATAGGCTCATTTGATAGTTGAGACACAAGAAGAAAGATACAGTACTATTGTATTTAAGGGTAATTACATTTTGAAGCAACTCATGCTTGCAACGCTATGATGATTGGGTGGGCTTGTATTTATTGGCTTAAGTTACTCTGTGACTTCAATCGTTATAATGTTTTCATCTATTTGGAGATGTGTTCTGGGTTTTTTTGAATTCTGGAAAATGCACAAAGCATCAGTTGACATTTCTAGTGCAGCAGCTTTATATGTTCATTTATAAATGTCTTTTTGAACTTTTCCTGCAGTTTCCCGTGGGACGTGTACACCGTCTATTGAAAACCAGAGTTTCTGCAAATGGAAGGGTTGGGGCAACAGCCGCTGTCTATACAGCAGCTATCCTTGAGTATCTGACTGCAGAAGTGTTGGAATTGGCAGGAAATGCAAGCAAGGATTTGAAAGTTAAACGTATAACACCTAGGCATTTGCAGCTTGCAATCCGAGGGGATGAAGAACTTGACACTCTGATCAAAGGAACCATTGCAGGTGGTGGGGTTATCCCACACATTCACAAGTCGCTCATCAACAAATCCTCCAAAGAGTAGTGTTTAGATGTTAATTTATCCGTTTGTTGTATTTGTACTTCTTGAGAAATTTGTGAGAAAGAACTTGACATGCTTGAACCCATCATCTTTTGATTATCTATTTTCAGGCAGTGAAGTCATGTATTCCGTCTCCTGAGATCCTCATTAACTACTATGATTTGCATTAGAGATGTTTATGGTTGCTGATTGTAAGAAACTCTGCCCCAGAAGGGCAGGAATCAATATTCAACCAGTACCATTAACTTTCATAAGAGCAATAAAAACGAGTATTAGGGTGAAAAACTTGCCCAACATTTGAAACCGTAACAATGTAATGTAGCTCATACAAAGAAGGCATTGTTTTTTATTATAGCAACTTTGAGATCCTACGGACCATTTTCTGAACCCAAAAACAGACTTGCATATCATTCTGTTCAATTAACACCAGAAAACAGAGTGGGTCGAAGGCTGACAAGGGATCCTTGGAGTTCAGTACAGAAACTATCTAAAGAACTTCTTTTGTTTCAAAGGTCTTTTGTGTAGAGGAAGCTCGTAAAGGGAAGCTCCTGTAACTTCGATTGAAAAAACAAAAGCAAAATAGGTACAGTAATGTATCCGTGTGTATAAAACTTGAGGTCAAGAAGAATGGAGTTCCTGCAAGTTCAGAAATGTTGTATGAGACATATGCTTGATCATTGAACTGCGTAGCAAAATAAGCAGAAGATTACCAGCATCTCATTTTCAAGTGAAAAAACTTGACTTCAGCTGCCTCCTGACTTCGTTTATTTCTTTTAATTGTTGCTGTATAAAACATAATTATAGGAAAGGAAAGCTAAGTTCTCAAAGACGGAACAGTTAAATGCTTATACATTAAAAAAAACACTCAATTGTCATGAAATGTTCTGACTCTCAAAGTTATGGTCAGAAAAAGTGCCACTGTAATATGCCTCTCTCGGATTTCTGTTTGAACTCTACTATTTTTCCCCATCATGAAATAAGCAATGCACATGTTTGCTCAGATCAGCACCTCACGGCAAACATTGCCTAACGCTACTAAATTAGAGGCTCCTTTGGCATTACTGTGGCCATGAACATTGAGTCCACATTCTGGAGATTGTTTCAGAAAGCATATGGCATGTCACAACCGCACAAGTTTCAGTAATCCCTTACTTACACCTTCACGATTTTTTTTGTCCAAATTATATGTCCATCTGGATGACATGAAGGGGTACCAAGCGCATCGAAATATGTATGCATCGAGCATGTTTTATACATTGATCGAAGCAAACACAAACACATACAAACAGACAAACAGAACATAAGGACAGGGTGTACTGACAGAACCTTGTGCAATTCCTTCCACCACATGTTGGACTTCTCTTGTAGAAGACGCCACTCAATTGCCAGGTCAAATTCAAGATTATTGGCCTGGGAAAAGTGTGAAGTCGACACTGCTTTTCTCTGAGAGAAAAAACGAGAAATGAAAATCAGTCTTCTTTTCAGTCGAGAGGCTCTGGGGACATTAGGCAGTAAAATTATTCAACAAAATTATGAACATGAAGATCAGTGATATTGACTACCATGTCTTCAGATATTCTTCTATGCTTGTTGTTCAAAACCAGATGACCATTGAAAGTAGCAGTTTTTCCTGGATTTCTTAGACTTGCCCTCTTACCAACTATACACCTGCAATAAAATCAACAAGGATGGTTATCTTCTATCAGAGAATTGATACCCTTAAAGGAGGAAAGCCGTTAAAAGATGATGTAAGTGAAGGAAACTGGAAAATTCATGGCATGCATCTTCAACAGAGATTTTAATTTTTAGGTTTTACAGAGCTGACTTGAGGTTTTGGTCATCATTGATCTAACTGTTTTGATTGACTTTTGTAATCAAATATGGTGTTCCATTGTAAAGAGTACACATCTTTCAGGAAGCTGCTTTCACTATACCTCTCCTGCCCTTGTTATGCTCAATGACTTGGTCTGGGTTAGTTTTCTGAGAAAAAAATGGTTTTCTCTACAGGTTATTAACGTATTACCTCCTTTCACAAAAGAGAGAGAGAGAGAGAGAGAGAGAAGCTGTAAAGAATCCAATTTCAGAGTCAACAGAGGAAGCTCCTGATAGATCAGAGAAATTTGATTGTTCCAACATGGCTTGATTCAGTATTACAAGGCTTAATACAAGGAGGACGTTAATCTTGTAGATCAACTCACATTGAAAGAACGTTTACAGTAAGGCAGTGAACTGATGCAAAATTTAGGAGGCATTTTATGGCAAAACATCAAAAGGAAAAAGGTATCCAACCTAAATATTTTGATAACTGTATAACTAAAATTTGCCCTGACATTGTAACTGCACTTGTATTCCAACCCACTTGCTTTATTAAGACTGAACTGAAAAAACTTATAATGTTTCAACTTATTGGAGCATGGATCACTATGTGGAAATAAGAGACAGTGAAATAGTCACCTTCCATCTGCTAGCATTAGGCATCTGCACCGTAACTCACTTAGAGCGGAGTCAGCTGCATCTTTTACCCTGAATACAACCAAAGCTTTACCTGATGACATAAAACAACCCTGTTAATTACACTTGTTTTAATTTACAGCATATGAATCCGAAATTTAGCCAGTGATGCATTTAATCATTCATTAATATGCTTTACCATATTGTGGGCTGGAGAAAGTACTCTGTTCTATCATCCTTGCCTTAATCTTTGCATTAAGTGCATGCCAAACCAGATCCTAACGGAAGTAAGAAAGTGGAAGGAATTAAGAAGTATGTAGCATAGTTTCTGGCTGACCTCGTCTAGCCAACATATTGTCAGTATTAAGGCAAACCTGCTTCCAAGATTCAAGGGAGAGAACTATCCCTTCCCATATCACCAAAAATTACTTCAAGCTCAGAGTTAGCTTATACATATTTGATAGATAACTTGTATCTATTTCAACTAGTAGATTCAACTTTGCAACTCAAGATTTCAGAATCCACATAAACAAGAGCTAAATGCACAGGGCAACTGACAAATAGTTATAGCAAATAACATGTGTTTCAAAAACAGATCCCCTAAGAGTTATCAACATGAAAATATACCTCTACTTCAGATGATGTGAAGGATGGATCCAAATTTTCTAGCAAGATCAGGCGCTCTTCTTTATTAGCTTGTATAATTTCTTCCCAAGGCTACATTTGAGGGAAGTCAAAGTAAGGATAAACAATCTTCAGAGAGAGAGAGAGAGAGAGAGAGATGAGGCCCAAAGATGATATTAATTTCATTGGAGATATAAGCTCCAATCTTTTGCAGGGTAAAAGCCATAATGCTCAAGCTCTCCACTGTAAGCATTTATCTATAGACTAGATAAGAGAGCAACTGTTGATTCCCCATACTCTCGTGGGGCCTCAATATATTGTGGACAAGAGTAGCTGAATCTTGGTTTCATGCTTTCCATTTCCAAGTTTCACCGCTTTCATTCATCATTGTAAAGTTATAAAGCCATGATAAAGTTAGCACTTGAAAAGAAGCTGGAATAAGAAGTTTAATCAACAGGATGTTTATATGAGATTATGGCTTCAGAAAACATGCACAAAATCGCAATAAGACTATGACACCAAATTTTTTAAATGTGGACACAATGTTTCCCTGTATCTACAAGTTGTACAGCCTTCTAAATGCATAACAATACTTCAGCTGGTTCTCAACATTAAGCCACTCAAAAAGAAAAATGAAAGAGGCAACAAAATATGAGCGAAGGAAACCCTTATGGGCCGTAAACGTAAGGTTTTAAGAATGCTAGGAGATCAATACATCTTAATCATAATGTTTTGATGATCAATTGGCCGGAAGAAGCTCACTTCTTAATCCTATATCAATGTGATTGCTTCATGTCAAGAGACCAGTAATATCCCATGTTGCAGCATAAAATCTTTAATTGAAGGTCTCAATTGATAGGAAGTTCGAAGCTATTTGAGAAGCTCACGTAAATTATGAGATGGTATATTTACTCCAAAACACTAAACTTCAACCAATTCCTTTCAGACAATATTTAGCAGTCCAAATCATTAAGGGAATTTTCAATAAGAACAGAATTGTTTTAGTTTCACCAGATAACAATGATAAGAAAACAGAGATGACAATGAGCAAATGATAACTCACTAGCCACTTGAACCATCTTCTTTTATCCTGCACAGAAAAGAATAAATATAAATGTATGCATTCTGCAAAGAAACATAATGTAAAAACAAGAAATGTTCACTTTAGGAAGGGAAAACAAATTTATTCATAAGAGCCTCATCGACAAAAGTAATCTCTCTGAGATGATGATAGCAAAATGAGGAAAGCCCTTTTGAACTTACCGCATCTGGTCTTCTCTGAACCTCTGTAGTCTTACTGACAGTTCTAACATCCTTTTGCTGTTCAAGCTGATGGCTTACTTCGTCAGTAATCTTATCTTCCTTGTTACGACAAAGAACCTTTTTCTTCAAATGAGACTGAAGATTTGATGCATTCTGAGACAAGTAATCACCCGAAAGCCGTACTTTTTTAGCTTTATGATCAACCTGTGCACTCGTATCATTGCTAGTTTTGGGGTTTAGTCTTGTATTTCCATTAGAAATGAATCCTTGCTGATGGGTACCAGCTATAGCCTTCTTAGATTCTGCAAGCACTAGAAGAAGCAAGTTTGGCCTAATGGTTTTATTTTATGGGAAGTAAAAGTGAAAAGCCTACAAGCAATCACCTTTAGCAACTTGGATGCTTCTGTAGAACTTGCTTCCTTCACGCTTAACAACTTGAATGTTTCTGTTGAACTTGCTGCCTTTTACTGCCTGTCCATCCACTTTGCTGGACAATTCAGGTTTTCTAATGGACTCCTTTATATGTTGTTTAATGGGTTGAGAACGTCTAGGCCTTTGATCATTTGTTTTGTTAAAATAACATTCGACTACATAAGCAATCGATTATTCGTTTGCAAAGACAATAAATGAAGATGCCATTAGAATTCGCCCGTATAAACAATCGTTAAGCATGCAACAAAGGTCATGAATAATTATTCCAGTTTTCAATACAGCTATGGAATGAGTACTTACATATTCATGAATAGATCATGGAAGCCCCTAATTCTTCTTGGTTTGAAGCTCTAAGTGATTACTTATTTAAGGAATGCTGCTTCTATCTCTTTCAAGCATACAATCCTAACTTGAAGAGATAGATATTCATCATTAGGTTGAGGACTGCTAGGTTTTTATTTTGAGCCATTTGTTCTACTTCACAAACCGTGAAATCTTGGATGCATCAATAATCTTAGTAGACAAAGTAAAGTGCAATAGTTGTATACTAAAGCAGGTCTTACAGTTGCAAAGTAGTTTTGAGACACAAGAAACTATATGTACTCTCCATTTCTCAATGAGCATAGACAGAAATGTCGATGCTTGAAACATTATCAAACTAGTACTTTCATATTTTCAGTTGGGACATTTTCCCTCATCAGACATGCATACAACTGACAGTTGGATTCTAATTAATGTAGAAATGCAAGCACATAACTATCTTACCCTCAGCAATTATATACAATGGAATCAAAAACAAATGACTTGATAACAGGTAGATGAAAATGTTATTTAAGAAAATTATTCAAGATGTTGATAAGGACCTTTAGCAGTCAAGAGGCAAATGTATAGGCATACTATACAAAACCCATATTGTTCTGTCACAGCACCAAGCAGAAAGAAAAGCTTATACTAGACCAACCTCTAATTCCAGCTATTTGATCTTTAAAGTTCTTTGATATTGTCATCTTTTCAACATCAAAAGTACAGGAGAAGATGTAGTCGGTCATTCTCAATTCTTCTTCAGATGGCTGAGGATTTCTCTTGTCATTTGATGTGCATATAACACTACATTTCTGAACAATTGCATCCTGAAACAGATGAGAAATTACGTTTGTAAATTTGGACATTGATTTTGGGAACAAATCCACGATTATTCTCTACATTTTGGCACTCTATAGAGCATTTACAACATCAACTGATCAACATAAGATAGGCTACCTCAAAAGCATTAAAGTCAAATTGCATGATTCTAATTGTCAATGAGGTTTATCCATCCCAATCGCTCCAATAATGCAAAAGAAAGAAGAAGGGCTTGAGTGAGGATATCAAAAACTACACGAGAATTTACAACAAGAAAATGGCAATAGAAAATCTCTTGCTACTTTCAGTCAAGCAACCATTGTATAGTGTTGTCCTTTATATAGAAGCTGTAGCAATCTTGAATATGTATTATTTCATAAACTACAAAGTTACACTTGCTAACTTCTAGCATCATTCTTCTTGCAAATTTCTTTAATATCTCATTTAATTCAAATTACCAAACAAGTCTGGCGTAACCAGCATACCTGTGAACCTAAGACCCTTGCAGTATAAAACTGAATCATTATTTGTTGTACGAGCTTAGGAGAAGACACTGAGGCGATTGCGAAGAGTACAGACTAAATTTTTACTACAACCAATACTCAAGACATCATGGGTTTACCATCATGATCAAGGACGTTGGAGTACCTCCCTATGTGGCAAAATCCACAACCTAGAGATGCACGGGGTGAGGAATTTGTAAAATGTTTGTACCATCCAATTGAATAAAATAAAACCATGGTCAAGTAAGATCATGAATAGCCAATTAGGAGAAAGATAAAAGTTCAACGCAACTATGAATAAGTAGCAAATTACCACAAGGTTGATATTGGTAACTCCATCACCCTCACCAGAGGCCAAAAAGAGCTCGTTCCATCGTGGTTCATAAGCCCCCAAAAATTCTCGAATTTCCATAGGACGAAAATACCATACCACTTTGACCTTCTTTTCACCAGTTGGAGTCTCGTACATCTTTACAAGTTTACCAATGTAGTTCTCTGGCTGATTTAACAAATACACACAATCATAGAGAAAGTACTCAACACCTTCCAATGTGAATGAATGGTAGAACTGCACGTCTTTGTTCACTCCAACACCCTTCTTAAGGCCCCACTTGAATGTATCACAACCGCGACGGATCATGGATTATTAGCTCTTCAAGCAGTGATCACAAAACACATGAAACTATTTTCCAACGTAAATTTTGGTCATCATCTCGTAGAAACTACTGCAATGAACATATTTAGTGAATAATTTTACATTTTACTGTTAAGGAGAAATCCAAATTGATGAACTAAAGTTCCTGAAATGCACAACAATAACAAGACTCCAAAAAGGAAACACAACAGAAAACGAACAGGTGGTGTAAGTTCACGGGAACAGTGTTAAATAACAGTAACCGATCATAGTCAGCAAAGCTAATAAAACGCTTAAAGAAGTTAGGTTCACTGAAGCCATGAGTTCCTTCTCATTAAAAACCCAAACCAATTCTCTCACAGACAATAGAAGAGAACAGACTAATGGGTCGCCACCAAGTTACTACCTTGAACTTGTATAAAGATTTCTCAAACCGAAAAGAACCTACTTGAAATTTTAAGATCGTCAAAATTACGCCTTTGGCCATGAGTTCTCATTAAAATCCGGCACCATTCCTCTCACAGAGAAGAGAGGAGAAGAGACTAATGGGTCGTCATTAAAGTCACAATCTTGAACTTTTTCTCAAAAGATTTCTCAAACCAAAGAGAACATAAATGGAGAGAGCGAAAAGACGATCAAAATCACACCTTTTGGCCAAGAATTCGAAGCCCCTCGTAGAATTTCACATTACCATTTTTGGAGAGAAGAAGAAGAGTAACTGTCAAGAATTTGTAAGTTCTTTAACCATTTATATAACTGTCAAGAATTTGTAAGTTCTCTAACCATTTAGAAAGAATTGTTTTTTGGCAGAGGGATTAATACTAACATGCGCTTAGGTGCGTACTGTACGGTCTGGCACTTGCATCGTTCTTTACGTGAGTGACTTGCTGCTTCTGTTGCATGGGTGCATCTTCAGAGTAGCAGGAGCTAGCCGTATTCAGACACTCTACCCGCGATTGTAGGAGCGTGCTTACACTCTCTCATCCAGTTTTTATATATATTAAATAAAATTTGTAATGCATATTATTAATAGTTAAATTTAAAAAAATTTACTTTGAATGCTTTTTGGAAACACTTCACCTATTTATTTTGAGATAATAATAAATTAAATTGAGTAGAAAAATCCATATTTAAATTTGATGATAATTGAGATTTTATTATTTAAGAGAGATATTATATTATAGAATAATAAGTTTTTATTTTAAAATAAAATTTTAAATTTAATTTCAAGATCGTACCTTTTTTTTCAAATAAGGAAAAAAAATTCTCACGCTGGACGTATAAAATTATAGAATTGTCGTATTCTCAGGACCGTTCAGTGAAGACTCATAACGCAATTAACAACGAGAAAAGCCGATCTTTGCAGGGTGTAAGGTAATAGTAGATTATGGTCACCATCAAGTGTCTATATATATATAGTCATTTTGTACGTATTTACTTTTTTAACCTACATTACATATTTACTCTTTTAATCGACATTACTATTATCTTGTCATATCTATACGTGAATTTATCGAAAATAATCTCTATTATATAAAAATAAAGTTACATACTACCAAATTTTCTAAACTCTGCTTTATTACAAGACTTTGGTATAATTACGACTCTAAACTAAATCTATTATTTTTTATTATTTTGTGAGAATTTTATCATTGTAGTCGGCTCACGTACCTCAACTATAGGCAGCAATCTAAATCTGATTGAATCATGTAGACAACAAAACCTCAACTGACTACTGACAAATGCCACACTCCATTGCATTCATTCCATGATGTTTACATTTACAAATATGTTACGTTTTTTCCACTTCCCAGAAATTGGGAATCATAAAAAAACTGCTCGTACAAACTTGTTAACTTGGACCTGGCCCTAGAAAACTGGGGAACAGAAAAAAAAGAGGAAAAACTTACAGATGGAGAGAAAATATTAAGGGGCGTTGGAAGTGGATTCCAAAACTGCACTTCGATTGATTTCTTCGGCAGCCAACAGAATCAAGGCCCTCAATCCCATCGTTCAAGGCATCCATGAGCTGCTTATCCGAAACTGGACTATTGCATATCAACACATATATCAAGAAAGCAATAAATGCACCGACTAGCTAGCTAATTATCCACACATTTCGATCTAGGGATCACTTATCCAGAAGCTCCACCCATCGGGTGCCATTTTCTCCTTGTAGAAGATATGTTGGGGACCTACTTCCTAGACTCATTTTGTAGCCTGTTTCGGCTATTTCCTTTTATATAAAAAAAAAAAGAAAATATTATAGGGACAGAGCGCTCTACTCCTACGAAATCAGGGTGTGAAGAAGGCTTGGAAAAGAACATCAAATGCATCGCAAGCAGAGGATGATCTGTTCACTTTATAGGATGATCTGGAGAGAGAAAAATAAGAGCAAGAACGAAAAGGAAATGAAAAATGAGTCTCCTATGACAGGTACAAGCTATTAATAAAGTTAAATGTATACTATTGGCTCTGCGAATCCGACTTCGGTAACAATCTGCTTATAAAGGGTGACATGGCAGCGAGTAATGTCACCGGACACTCCTCGTGAGGAAGATGACCACATCCAGATATAGCAACCAATCTCTGCAAGTTTAACATTCAGCAATGCAACATTAGCTTATAAATTGGCTTATTGCTTTTTGAAATGTAAATTTGCTTTTTAAGTTCGTCGTGTGCAATGTAATTTAAGTTTCATTCAACAGCATTCGTTCTCATAGCTAATTTCAGAAAACAGAGCAATTACAGAGCTTTCGAGTTTGTATATTGACTCCCAAGTTCAAAGAATGGAGACAAGAAACAGTATAAAACCCTGGTTTAAATCGTCCCAGAATTTACTAATATTTCATTTGATCGACATTTTGAATGAGCAGGTATACTTACAGAATTTAGAAGTTTTGAAGCCATGGCTTGAGAAGATTTAAGAGGCACAAGGGCGTCTTCCGCGCCAGCAATGACTAAAACTGGCATATCTTCTGCTACCTTCATTAATGAAGCTGAAACCGGTGGTGACAGGATTGTCTCAGATGAAAGTTTACCAATTTCATGGAGTGCTTCATCCCAACCTTCAACGCACAACGGGGCCTGTCGTCGAATGAGGACACAAAGCCAACAAAGAAAAGTACCTCAGAATCCCATAATGACATTATGCCAAGGAACAGAGTGCTTCTGCTATAATTGAATGCAATCGTCGCAGTGGCAACTGTAACTTAAGTGTTTGCTATGAAAAGAACATAAACATTCAACCTAATATTCAGGTGCATACAACATACCTTGTATAGATTTAAGATCTCTGTTGTTAGCTTGGAATCGTCAAACCATGCTCGTCTATTCACCACTTGAATGATTTCTGTTCGTAGTAACGGACGAACCAAGTGCTTCTTTCCAAGTGTTGTTCGCAAAAGTATCCTAGCAAAGGCAGGAACCAGTTCCCTTGACAAACTAACATTTGCTAGTACAACTCCCTTAATTGCAACCTGGATAATATCCAAACATAGAACCACAAATCATCATTCAAGGCTGCAATAATCATATTTGGATTTTCGGTGATATCTCCTTTGCAGTAAAATAACACGCAAATGTACCCACATTGAAAGAAGTCAATGATGCTTGAACTCTCTGTGCAGCCTTTAAAGCAAGCAAGCCTCCATCATCATGACCAACCAACACCACTGAAGAGAACCCCATCTCAGAGCAGAAAGAAAGAAGTAAGTCAACCTGAAAAGAAGAATAATATGATCAAACTTCAAAAGAATGATGAGTGTCTGAACAGAAAGCACAACACTTGATAACAGAAATTTAGTGATGGAGAACATGTAAGCAGAGACATGTTTGCAAATCTAGTAAACAATAAAATATTCCTGTAGTATGACATACAGCTTAAAGTTGCAAAACACATCATAACTTCTAGTACCTTGACACATTAAAAAGTTGACTGTGCAACTGGTACAAAAAAAATGCTGCTGCATAGAATATTGTGACTAACATATTTGGTTCCAAGACAGCTTTACAGTAGTCAAGCAGATGCTTAAAGAAGATGCCTTTAGAACTTAGAGTGTCAACAATTACTTCTTCATTAACAATGAAATTCACCTGGGTGTCAAGTTTGTAAGGATTGGGCAATTCTTTATCTTCCCAATCCTTCCTACGTGGCCGAGAAGTCAATCCCCATCCTGGCCTATCAAAAGCAGCAACCTTACAGCCAACCTGCCGAGCCAGTACACCCATCACATGCCTCCATGAAAAGACTCCTCCCCCAAAACCATGAACTAAAACAATACCAAAATCGTCATTTTCTTCCACGTCTACCTCATCAGTTGCAAAGTTTAATCTACTTATTTCATTTTCCTGAACAGCATCATCTAGATTCATAACAGGAATATCTTCATAAAGAACTGGAGAAGTTGGAGAACCGTCCAACAGCGGAGCATATAAAGGTGAGCTGTGAAATTGATTACTATAGCTCCTATGAATATTACACTGAGTTTTGGATAACAAACTCAATGGTTGTCTTTCACACTTTAGCCTACTCAACGTCATCTTTGGAGAACTACAATCAGAGTTAGGTTCAAGAAATGTGGTGGATGATAAAGAAACAGGTGGATAATGGGGCAAGCTGAGCTTGTAGTGGATGGTAAGGCCTTGGCATGTAACAAACAAGCTGTCGAAATCAGCAAGCAATCTAACCGGGATTTTCCCTTCATCAAGTACCACTCCAAAAGGCTTTCGCCTCATTTCATTATCAATTTTTTGAGACTTCCCTCCGGCAGGAATGGGAGATCGTGGAATCTTCTGATATCCACAGAAAACATTTTTGCATGCAAGCACCTGAAATTTAAATTTAAAATTCAATAGACGATGCATTAACGAATGCAATAGATAGAACATGGAGGGAAACTTTCCACAATTTAACACTAAGGTAACGAAATTAGAGAAACCAATCAGAAGGTTTCCTCAATTCTGATCAACTGAGGATGAACCTTGATCCTGAAAGAAATACTCCTGTATGCATGTTACCTGTGAGACACCGTGAGGTGACTTGTAAAATTTATGCAAAAACCTCATCTACTAAGAGGGGATCATAGGTCGGAAGAAATAATGTACAAAAGGAACAAATTAAGAATGGTACACAAAGCTTACAGCTTCCGGGTCAACTCTGTGGAACATAAGCTTCCTGCGGCTTCTGCAACTCGTTCTATATGCAACAACAGTGTGACCAAGGGCAAAAACTACAGAAGAGAAGAACAAAATAGGCATTCCCCATGACTTCTTCAAGTGGAGCTTTTTCCTTGCGAGGGAAGTCGAAGCTTCAGCCTCAAATTGAGAATTCACAGTGAAAACACATGCCTTTACTGATAGAACAACAATCGAAGTAATAGAACATAATGTTACAGTTCCCAGATAAGGACCATGGGAGAGAGCCGGGGCATCACACATTGAATAAACACCTGTACAAATTTTAACAAAAGAAGGAACGTAGAATCAGATGGTCATGCACGAAAACTTCATATCATATTTATAAAATTGCCATGTAAAGAGATCCCATCTATTTCAATTATTTGCTTCAGGTGGCACCTAAAAAGGGTGTGAGAAAAAGGGGCAGTTTGTGTTGGATAACAAAGCATTCAACTTTTTCACTTTCTGAAAATGCAACATATCAAAAAACCCGTCTTGGAGATGAAAACAGTAAGGAAAAACAATTATCAGAGAATGATTGAAGAAGAAAAACTCATCCTTCAATCGAATATTAAAAGATCTTAGTAAAGATACACAAAAGCCAATGAGGAAATGAAAAGCGAGAGACGTACAGATAATGAAAAAAGACCTAATAACAGAAACAAGAGGAACATCGATCAAAGAGCTCTTAAAAGCGTATCTACGCAAATGCTCCTTAAATCCATAACACCTCAAGCACGTGAAGTTCGACAACAACATCAACGGCACTAACACGTCCCCAATCGCCACAAACAACGGCATCGACGACACCAGCAGCGACGCCACCATTGCCACCATGAATATCACAATCCGCACACCCCTTCTCGCCTTCTCCACCACCAACGCGGCCGCGGCAACTCCTCCCCTCCCCGCCAGCGCCATAGTTAAGAACAACTCCAAAAACCAATCACTTCTAAACCAAAATCCTTGCAATTGAAACCCTAGCTGAGCCCGAAGATCGATTCAAGCTTCGAAATCGGTCTCATGGCGGCTGTTCGTCGGCCATTTACTAATCTGCCAGACTAGCCGGCGGTCAAATTCAACGGCGACGATCCATGAAATGGTCAATAAAAATCCCCGACTTCTCGCTAGGGTTTCAAATCTGGCACAGAACAAAGAGAAGAGGGAGGGAAAGAGAGGAGAAAAGAAAAAGAATTGAACTTTTTTTCAAAAACAATACAAACGTAAAAGGGAATTTTTTAATTATTTTTTCTTTTTTCTGGTTTTCTGTGTCTTTCCTTTTCTGTTCTTCTTCTTCGTTTCTTTTCCTTGAATGTCTCTGGTTTTCAATTTTTATAATATTGAGCAAAAAATATTTTTTAATATGCAATTATACAATAATAATTTTTATTACAATTTCATAATCCATTTATTTTATTTTTCAATAATAAATTTTATTCCATCTTATATTTTTTAAATTTTATTATTGACTTGACTCTTGTGAGAGATTGTTTTGGTTTTTTGGTTTGTGATTATGTTTACTTTATTTAGGATAAATATAGTCAAAAGGAAATGCAAATTATAGGTGTCAAAAATAGATATTTGATTTGAAGTTTGTAGATCTTTTTATTTTGTTTTCAAATAATTAAAAATAAATAACACATAAAATAAGAAAATATTCTAACTATTTAAATTTCAATTGAGTTTAGTTTATTATATCCAAGAGGTTAATTATGAATTTTAGATTTAAGTACTAATACAAATGCAACTAATTTTATACAATACCATCGCTATTAGTTAGAAATAAGACTACGTTATATTATATTTTTAAAAATTTTTGTATCAGTAAAATTTTTACTGGACTATTATTGTTGGTATACGATTGCATGCAATTCATGTTTAAAGTGAATGGTAATTTAATTTGTTGAGCTGATTTTTTTGTTGGGTTATAACGAAGAGAAAACTAAAACCACCTCATAAAGGAAATATCACTAACATCAGCCCATATAATAAAAAAGAGGGCTTCAAGAATATCGTCCCAAACTTGAAATTAACTTGAAATTTTGAAGAAATATCATGGCTCAATTTAGTTAGATAGTCTGTTGCAAAATTACCTTCACAAAGCACGTGCCTAATATAACAACTTTAATTATTAACGAATAAAGCTTGAATATTCACAACCAAAACAGATAGAAAAAATGAAGAGATAACTCTACAAGTCACCATCTACATTGCCTCCATACTATCATATTCTACCACGACCTGCTGAAAACTGTAATCCCACGCAAAATCAAACCATCCTTAATGGATTATAACTCTCCCATCAAAATAGTTGAAACACCAATTCGAAACGAATACACTTTAGTTAACGATCAAATGACTCACGCAACAACCCTTCATCACTAGTCAGGTCAAGATTAACAATAGGACTGCTGTCACAATTCAACTTCATCCAACCAGCTGACGGTGCAGTCCAACCAATCTAACGCCTCACATCTTAAAGTTTCAGTTTTAAATCAAAAGTCAATGACACATCCAATCATCCATTGCCATTTAAAAATTCAACCATTCAAAATTGCTAAGTCCAAACTAATGTAACCAAATTGGGCGTAGACTTTGATTGTGACACTAACAACTTTAATAATGTGTTATTTGATTCTTTGGTTCCATTATTTGTTTTGTGGACCGTTAAATCATTTCAATTCATAATTTAACCAGACATGTAGCCTCCTAATGATGCCTAAGATGACTTAGTTAGCTTACTTACACTATTTGGGTGGTTGTTCAGTTGTATAACCTATTAGCCTCTTCAATTCAGTAATAATTTAAAGAAGATTTTAATTTCTTCAATATTTTGGATATAATGTGTTATATTTTAATTAGAACTTTTATAGGAAAAACGTAAATAGAATAAAAGAATAAGACCTCTTTTATAATTTAAATTTTTTTTGAAGAATTATTAAAATTTTAAAAATTAAAAAGAACTCCTTCTAACTTTATGTTTAATAGAAAAGTTATTTCTCTTATACTTTAATTAAAAATTATCTAAGAAATATGTGTTGTATACATATCAAACATGAACTAATTAAATGTCACCAATATAATATCGCATCTTAGTTGTTAAACTCAACCCAAAACATATAAATTGGGCTTAAATTAATAATTTAAAATAATTAATTTAGTTAGGATTTTATTTATTTATTTCAAGCTTAAAAACTAGGCTGAATAACTAGTTAAACAATATTTAATTGATATAAATGTTATATTTATATTATACGTATTTCGTCATTATTTTTTAATTTAAGTCTAAAAGAATATATTTTTCTGAAAATTATGAGGTTTTTTAATAATTTTAAATAATTTTTAAAAAGTTTCTTAAAAAATAAAGAAGATTCATGTCTTATCATTAAAGTAAATATGATTGGAGAAAATTTGTACTAAAATGATGGCAGATTTTTTTTTCAAGATTTTGAATTATTGAAAGCAAATAGTAAAGTTGGAGCAATGACAAATGGAAAGAAAGTCAAATAATTAGGTATGATTTGAACATTTATATTGGTGGCTCAAAAGTCTTATTTTCAAGTAAAAAAGGCTGCTACGATCATTGAGATTTTGGAATATGAAATATAAAACTACTCATTACCTCTTTGTAATGGACCAATAAAAGACACTTTGTAACTAAAGTATGATATCCATATACCACTTTTGTGCGATTGTTAGGTGTTGCACTGAGAAGAAAAGAACGAAAAGCAAAACACCCAGCGAAATGGCCAATTAAGAGAATGTGTATTAATCAATGCATGAATTACAAAACATAATTATGCAGAAATACCAGAATGGGGATGAGAATTTAGGAGAAGAAAAAGATGAGGAAACAAGGAGACAACTGATAACAATTTTCATAACTAATTCTGGTGATAGTGTATTCTATAAAAGGGTGGAGATCTTTCTTCATTCCGTTAGCCTCCTGCTGACCTGGCACTTATACGTAATCGTGCAATCTTCCAGGAATTCTTCTGGATCTGTTGCTTCTTCTTGGAGCTTGAGGTCCGGATCCATTGGGTGGTACCGAATGAGGTTAGGCCTGGTTCACAACATTACTGCCCCCTGCAAGAACAACCTTGTCCTCAAGGTTCAAACTCAGGTACAATTGCTCCAATTTCTGCCTGTCTTCCCATGTAGCAGCCGTGGCTGGAAAATCCTCCCATTGCACTAGCCATTGCTCAACTTGCAGGTTACCTTTTTGCAGCACTCGTTTGTCCAAAATCGCAGAAGGGTGAAGCAACAAGGAAGAAGTAGAATCAACCATGTTCAAGGGGGTCACTTGTTGTTCAGGGTTGCCAATGCATTTTCGGAGTAACGAGACATGAAAAACAGGGTGAATACTGGCTGATTCCGGAAGCTCCAATTTGTAAGCCACTGTACCAATCCGCTGTAAGATCTTGTACGGATCAAAGTAACGTCGACCCAGCTTGTGATGACGCTGCAAGCGCAAACTGTTTTGCCGAAAGGGTTGTAACTTGACGTATACCCAATCTCCAACAGCGAATTCCTCCTCCCTTCGATGACGGTCAGCCATTAATTTCATGCGCCCTTGTGCCTTGCGCAGATTAGACTTGAGTAAGGCAAGTGTCATATCATGATCTACTAGCTGAGCTTCAACAATGGCATTGGATGTGGAACCACGAATATAACGAGCAATTGTAGGTGGGGGTCGACCGTACAACACTTCAAAAGGAGTTAATTTGGCTGCTGTCTGAAACGCTGAGTTATACCAAAACTCTGCCCATGGAAGCATTTTCAGCCAATGCGAAGGGTTATCTGCTACATAACAACGCAGATACATTTCAAGACACTTGTTAAGGGCTTCCGTTTGACCGTCCGATTGGGGGTGGTAGGCAGTACTCATACTTAATGTTGTGCCCTGCAGGCGGTGCACCTCTCTCCAAAACTCGCTCATGAACCGAGCATCACGATCAGTCACGATATCTACTGGAATGCCGTGCAAACGAATGATTTCCTGCACAAATGCTGCAGCAACAGTCAGACTATTGAAACTTGATGGTAGTCCTATGAAGTGACCGTACTTGGATAAACGGTCAACCACCACCATGATCACTGTTTTGCCCCCCGAAGATGGTAACCCTGTAATAAAGTCCATTGAAATGCCCTCAAACACTTGGTCCGGCAATGGTAATGGCTGCAGCAAACCCCCTAGACTAACTGTCATAGCCTTCATTTGTTGGCATATTTGGCAAGCAAGCACAAAAGCTTTGACATCTTTTCTCATGCCTTGCCAAAAGAAATTGGCTGCAATACGGTGAAGAGATTGAGTGACGCCTGAGTGACCCCCTATCACTGAAGAATGAAACTCATGAAGTAGCTGTTGTTTCAAAGGGGAATCAGAAGGCAAAACCAAACGATCTTTGTAAAAAAGTAACCCGTCTCTGAAAGAAAAACCTGGTAAACACATCGGATCCTCACGAAGCTTGTGCTGAAAGTCCAATAACTCAGGATGTACCAGATTTGCAGCCTTGATATCGTGCACCACATCAAACTCCACCTGAGATAGAGCAAGAAATTGAGAAGCTGGAACACGGGAAAGAGCATCGGCAGCAGCGTTGAGTTTACCCGGTCGATAAACTATCTCAAAATCAAAACCAATCAATTTACCGAGCCATTTCTGTTGCTCCGGAGTTTGAATGACTTGAGTTGACAAACTCTTCAAGGGCTGTTGGTCAGTAATAATCAGAAACTTCCGGCCGAGAAGGTACTGCCGCCATTTTGCAACTGCTTGTGTTATAGCAAACATCTCGCGCTGGTAAGTAGATGTCTCCTGCATTCGACTACTAAGTTGTTGACTGTAAAAAGCAATTGGATGAGTCTCTTGAGATAAGACAGCACCGACCCCATATCCCGAAGCATCTGTTTCAACCACAAACGTCTTAGAAAAATCCGGCAGCCTTAAGACTGGAGCTGAACTCAGAACCTGTTTAAATTGATCAAAGGCACGAGCAGTGAACTCATCCCAATGAAAATTATCTTTTCGCAGCAAGTCGGTGAGTGGCCCTGCTATGGCTGCAAATCCTCGGATGAAGCGGCGATAATACCCGGCAAGACCTAAGAATCCCCTAACCGTCTTAACAGTTGTAGGAGTGGGCCACTGTTGGATCGCAACAATCTTTTCAGGATCCACAGAAACCCCTTCATAAGCAATGACATGCCCAAGATAGCCAATGGCGGTTTGGCCAAATAGACACTTTGATCGCTTAGCCACCAATTTCTGTTCCAGTAACACAGTCAACACAGCCTGTAAATGCTGTAAATGATCCTCCCATGTGGCACTATAGACGAGAATGTCGTAAAAAAACGAGAACAAAGCGGCGCAAAAATGGCCGGAACACCTTGGTCATGAGTCCTTGAAATGTCGAAGGTGCGTTGGTCAAGCCAAACGGCATGACGAGGAACTCGAAGTGGCCATCGTGGGTTCGAAAAGCTGTCTTGCTCTCGTCGCCCTCTCTAATCCGGACTTGGTGATACCCTGCTAGCAAGTCCAACTTGGAAAAATACCGAGCACCATGAAGCTCATCAAAAAGCTCATCAATGGACGGAATCGGGAAACGATCTTTAATGGTCACCATGTTAAGGGCTCTATAATCGACACAAAACCGCCAGGTTCCGTCCTTCTTGCGGACCAGCAAAACAGGGGAAGAAAACGGACTGGTACTGGGGCGGATCACTCCCTCCTGCAGCATCTCCGAAACCAAACGTTCAATTTCATGTTTCTGAAAGTGAGGGTACCTATATGGTTTAACAGACACCGGAGCCGCGTTGGGTAATAAATGAATGGCGTGGTCACATTCGCGTTGTGGAGGTAAGCCGTGGGGCTTTTGGAAGACGGTTGCAAATTGCGTTAACAACGCCTCCACATCGGGGTGACACGACTGATCAAGCTTAGGCGAACACGGAACCAAATCCAATCGAAAATACTCCGCAACGGCATGTGTTCGATGCAAACGAGTTAAGGCATTAAATTGAACCTGCTGTGCAGAAGGAAAAGAAGAACCCTTCCATGTCACTGATTTGCCCTGATAGGTAAACTCAAACACAGACAAACGATAATCCGTCAATACTGGACCCAACTTCGCAAGCCACGCTACTCCCAATACCATATCCCAACCCTGAATCGGCAACACATAGAAATCCACCGAAACTTCCTGACCTTGAATGAGCAGTGGAACCTGTGGAACCAATCCCGAACAGGGCAAACGTTCACCATTACCCACAAGAACCGAGAAACCCGGTGTAGCAGTGATCGGTAATTTCAGAAAATGAGCAACCCGAGTTTGAACAAAGTTGTGAGTCGAACCCCCATCCAATAAGACCTGAACCGGCTTCCCATGGACTGAACCCTGAAAACGTAAGGTGGACGCTGAGCAACCCCCTGCCAAAGCATTATAAGAGATGGAGGACAACGTTCCATCCGCCGCCGGGGACTGAATCGGAGGACCTGGATCCGCTGAGTGTGGTGGAGAATCGGAAACATCGAACGGATCTGGAGGTTCCGAATCATCTTCGAGAAGTAAGAGATGGGGCTTTGATTTGCAGCGGTGGTCCCATGAGTACTTCTCATCACAGTGGTAGCATAAACCTAGGGAACGACGTTGAGTCGCCTCAGCTGGCGAGAGACGTCGGAAAGGAACGCGGGCGCCCCCAGGAAGAGTGGCGGTCGAAACCGACGGCGAAGATGGGGCTGGCAGCACTGGAGTCTTAGGCGTTGACAACAACGGCGGTCTCGAATTACCCAACGAAGAACGGAACCCCCCTGTCTGCAATTGAAGCCGCTGCTCGTGCATCAGAGCCAGTGACATGGCTTCAGATAAGGAAGTGGGCTTGTGGACCAACACAGCATATTTGATATCAGGGCGGAGGCCCGAAATGAAGCAATGGGCCAAGAATTGGGCAGGCAGACAAACAGTCCGATTGGTAATAGCCTCAAACTCAGACCGGTACTGACTAACGGTGGACTTCTGCTGGAGCTTAGCCAACAATCCCTCAGGCTGCTCCAACTCGATCGGACGGAAACGTTGAACAAGAGCCTTTGTGAACGCCGGCCAAGAATGCAATTGATGGTTACGGTGCATCCAATCATACCAATCAACCGCAGCCTCATCAAAATAAAAGGACGAGATGGTGATGCGTTCCTCCACGTTGATCCGGTAAAAATCAAAATAGCGATCCGCATGCATAACCCAACGTTCAGGATTTGAACCCGAGAAACGAGCCAACTGCACCGGAGCGGGTTTGTGACAGCCGATCGTAGAAGGGTGCGCAGAAGGGCCAGAACTACTCGAGCCGACGTGGGTTTCTGGGTGGGAAACTACCTGCTTATGAGCTTGTAAGGATGATAAGCGGCCCAATACTTCTTGCCAAGCACGCTTCTGATCCTCCAATGTGGATCTGATCTCAGCCAACTCACCACGAAACGTCTCTTGCGACTCCTGCAACGCTTTGACAGATTCATCCATTACACGATAGCGAGTCTGATGCTCCCCCATCTGTGGAGAGGTCAATGAAAGCACCAATGTTATGTATTGCACTGAGAAGAAAAGAATGAAAAGCAAACACCCAGCGAAATGGCCAATTAAGAGAATGTGTATTAATCAATGCATGAATTACAAAACATAATTCTGCAGAAGTACCAGAATGGGGATGAGAATTTAGGAGAAAAAGATGAGGAAACAAGGAGACAACTGATAACAATTTTCATAACTAATTCTGGTGATAGTGTATTCTATAAAAGGTGGAGATCTTTCTTCATTCCGTTAGCCTCCTGCTGACCTGGCACTTATACGTAATCATGCAATCTTCCAGGAATTCTTCTGGATCTGTTGCTTCTTCTTGGAGCTTGAGGTCCGGATCCATTGGGTAGTACCGAGTGAGGTTGGGCCTGGTTCACAACATCCAGTTTGGTAGGAAGTTCGCATTCAATCTTTACGACTCTCATAGGCTTGTTAACTTGTCAAAGTTCATACTGGGAACATTCCTGTTAACACTTTCCAGAGAGGAGTGACACTTTAGCGTACTGAACAGCCATGTTCTTGATGGTACATCATGGATGACGCTGTACTGAGTTAATGAATATAAAAGAACGTAGTTGAAGAATCCTAGTTAAAAATCCACCAGCTCCATTAAAAACCTTTTCAATATCAATTAAGCTTGGAAATGGAAATTACTGCTACAGGTGGATTAACAGTTCAATACAACAAACTTGTTCAAAGAAGTCCTTGGAAAAATGTTGTTTTTGCCATCATACTCTTTCCAAATGAGAAGTGAATCCAGTTTATCTTGGTATTTCATGTTTTCTCCTCCTTTTTGTTCACATCACCAACTTTGATGTATAATTTTAGCTGCAATATTACAACCAGATATATTCTTTAGCAGGTACCTTTCTTGCATTCTAGATTTTTCATCCTCTTATTGTGATTCGTTTTGGATTCTGATTAAGACTGTGTCCGATCAGTGGTTCTTTATCTATTCGTGACAGTGCTATGATGAAAGAATAGCTAGAAGCGAAAAAAGAAACTTCTGAGATTACCGATGGATCAATTAGAACAAACACAACAGCAACCTGTAATGGGGGTTGTAACTGGAGCAGGGCAGGTGGGGTATGGTAGTGCTGCTTATCAAAAAGCTGGAATGTTAGCTTCTGAACTCCGGTGGTAACTCCAGTTCCCTGCACCAGATCACCTACCAACAGGCCTAGCACCTCCATCATCAACAGCAGCAACTTCCAATTTTCTGGGGCAACCAAATGCAAGAAATTGAGCAGAGGAGAGTCCTGTCGACCAGGTATGTGCATATATATATATATATATATATATCACACAATCGGCTTAGACTTCCCTTGTCCTTCATCCAATCAGCGCTTCACACGTAAGTATTCAGAAGTACTCTCACAGACACGTGTCACTCGATGCTCTCCTTCTCTCTGCACCTTCAAACACTATTACATGTGAATCTTCCATCACTCTCTTTCTCGCTCTCTCTCTGTGCGAAAAGAAGAGCTGTCTCTAGGGTTTGTATCGCCTCTGGGTTCGTAATTCGCTATAAAGATCAATCGGTGAGCTCCGTTCCAAGCTTAACGCTCTGGGTTTTCTTGGCTTGTGAAAATTTTTAGTTTTATGCTATCTCGTCCTTTTCCCCATCTGATTGGCGAGAAAAGTGATGAAAATAAAATAAAGTTTTGAACTTTATTGATTGTTGTTGAAATAAAGGACGAAACTTCACTTGTATTCGTATTTCGTATTCGTCTTTGCTTTTGGTTCTCTGGAAAGCTTTCTACCCAGCAGAGCTGTTTTCTTATTGTATTTTCCATGAAGTAAGGTGGGAATTGATAGTCATCGACTCTAAACGAGTTTGGTTGTCAAACTTTTGAAGACAAACTTTGGTAGTGGTTCTTTTTTTTTTTTCTGTTCACTCATATAATTCCTTTCCTTGAGCTGGGTTCGATGAGTTTATGTATCCACTCAACATTTTCTGCATAGCTTGATGTCTCAATAGATGTTGTGTAGATGGAGGCTGCATCAAGTAATTTTAAGTTATCTTTATCTTTTTTCACATGTAATTTGAGGAAGAAGGTAGATCATGTTCTGTTTCCCCTGCCTTTTGACTATCATATTTTGATTGCTTCTATGTTCAACATTGCAATTGTTTTCTTGTTACTTTTGACCTTTCTGAGAATTCTTTTACCTGTAGTTTTTACATTCATCATTCATGTCTTTAGCTTTGTGATATTGTGTAATTATCGTGCTAGCGATTTACCTAATATTGTTTTCTATACGTCCTTTTGATTGTGTTATTTTCTCTGTATTATCTTATGCTAGATGAAGATCTGCAAGTAGGTGAGGATTCTATGATGAACTTGAGATTAGGAGGTGAGACTAGTTTCAAGAAAAAAAATTATGCATATGGTTAGAACGGATAACAGTAGGAGAATGCAGATTTTTCTATTGACATTGGTATACCTTTCTTTGGTAAATACCCATTGTTATTTCTTTTATTTTCTTAAAATGGAACCATGCAATAAATTGTGTTAGTAAGTTTGAAATTTAAAATTTTTATGGTTGATGGTATGAAAACTGAGAGTATTTTGTGATCAATGTTTTTGCCCTTTTGATGTCAAAGCATTACTTTGAAGCCAGGAGTTTGATATGGATTAAATGGTAACTCTAATTTAACCAGTAGAGTTATGTGCGATTGGCTCAAAATTTGAATGAATCAAACAGTCAACTAAAGCATTTTGCTTAGATACAGTGTTCGCAATTGGCGTTATGTTGTATTAAAAGATTAGGGGATAAGAACAGAAAAATGAAGGTTGGATGAAGAGTGGCTGTGATAGGCATGGTTACTGGCTCATGGTGGAAACTGTCTGCATTGGCAGACATGAGACATTGTTTACGGATGTTGACTTTTGAAGAGGCACTCTCTTTAGCAAGTTTCATGAACTATTTATTTCAAGTACTCAAAACTTAAATTTATGCCTTAAATCCTGTTGGAAGAGTGCTCTGAAGCTCAGGTTTCTCAAGTAACTAAATATGCTTCTGAATGAGATCTTGTTGCTGTAACTTTAAGTGGTCTTTCTTTGTGCATTGCATTAGGAAAATTCATGTGTTTTAACAGTGAATTTGTTGTCTTTTGTCTGGACAATAAAAGTCTAGAGATTTAATATTTAATATCACTATATCCAGTTTGGTAGGAAGTTCACATTCAATCTTTACGACTCTCATAGGCTTGTTAACCTGTCAAAGTTCATACTGGGAAGTTTTGACACCTGTGCATAAAGTTCTTGGCGCTGGATTGTTTTTCTTATTTACTCAGGTTGAACATTCCTGTTGACTGTTTCCAGAGAGGAGTGACACTTTAGCCTACCAAACAATCATGTTCTTGATGGTACATCATAGATGAGGCTGTTCTGAGTTAAAGAATATAAATGAATGTGGTTGGAGAATCCTAGTTAAAAATCCACCAGGGTCCATTTAAATCCTTTTTAATATCAATTAAGCTTGGAAATGGAAATTACTGCTACAGCTGGATTAACAGTTGAATACAACAAACTTATTTAAGGAATTCCTTGGAAAATTTTGTTTTAGCCATCATACTCTTTCCAGATGAGAAGTTAATCCAGTTTATCTTGGTATTTCATGTTTTCTCCTCCTTTTTGTTCACATCACCAACTTTGATGTGTAATTTTAGTTGCAATATTACAGCCAGATATACTCTTTAGCAGGTACCTTTCTTGCATTCTAGATTTTTCTTCCTCTTATTGTGATTCTCTTTGGATTCTGATTAAGACTGTCTCTGATCATTGGTTCCTTATCTATTCATGACAGTGCTATGATGAAAGAATAGCTAGAAGAGAAAAAAGAAACTTCTGAGATTACCGATGGATCGATCAGAACAAACACAGCAGCAGCAAGACCAGCAGCCTGTAATGGGGGTTGTAACTGGAGCAGGGCAGGTGGGTTATGGTACTGCTGCTTATCAAACAGCTGGAATGTTAGCTTCTGGAACTCCGGTGGTAACTCTTCCATCCCCGACTCAGCCTGCTGCTACTTTCTCCAGTTCTCCGCACCAGGTCACCTACCAGCAGGCCCAGCACTTCCATCATCAACAGCAGCAACAGCAACAGCAGCAACTTCAAATGTTCTGGGCCAACCAAATGCAAGAAATTCAGCAGACAGGTGACTTTAAGAACCACAGCCTTCCTCTGGCTCGAATCAAAAAGATAATGAAAGCAGATGAAGACGTCCGGATGATTTCTGCTGAGGCTCCTGTTATTTTTGCTAAGGCATGTGAAATGTTCATCTTGGAGCTAACTTTACGCTCATGGATCCATACTGAAGAAAACAAAAGGAGGACGCTACAAAAGAACGATATTGCAGCTGCCATATCAAGGACTGATGTTTTTGACTTCTTGGTTGATATAATACCAAGAGATGAGTTGAAAGAGGAAGGACTAGGAGTTACAAAAGCAAGTATTCCTGTTATGGGTTCCCCTGCCGATATGCCATATTATTATGTTCCTCCTCAGCATCCTCCTGGAACTTCAGGTATGATCATGGGAAAACCAGTTGATCAAGCTGCAGGTTATGAAACCCAGCAGCCTCGACCCCCAGTGGCATTCATGCCGTGGCCCCATACTCAACCGCAGCAGCAACAAAATCTTCATCAACAACAACAAAGTGAAAGCTGATCTTGAGGGTTGGATGTTGTAACAGTTCAAGATATGATTGTCAGTGGCATTGGCATCTTGTATCCTTGTCAAATAGTAGTGAGGTTAGCTGAATGCAAACTAAAGTAGTGTATTGCTAGTGAGCATGGGGTAGCTGAGTAACTTGTCAGGATATTCATGCTCGTATTCTGCAAAATGGCTGGAAGATAGATGCAATATTTACAGGTTTAAGCATAATAGATGCAATATTTACAAGTTTAAGCAGAAGATTATGAGAGAATTACAATGGTTGATTGTACATTTGTTCATATCTTTGTCACAGTTGGTGTGTATCCGAAGAGTAACAAGAATCGATTGCAGGTTTTCTCAATATATGGTTGGCAAATTAGTGACTAACTTGTTTATAACTTATGCTTGAATTGTATCAATCTTCACAGGTGCTTTGTTTACTTGGGTATACGAGTGAAAAGTAGTACAGGAAAAGGTTTTTAGTTGGTGAAGATTAAGATCATATGTTCAAACTCTCAGAACATAGAAGCTGTGTATTATGATACAGTACTCGAAGAAAGTAGGCATGTCCTTGGGCTAATTCTGATAGATGATTTTTACAGTTTTACTTAAAACAAAGTAGTAATCATTTCATCCTCAGTTTATGTGATTCAAGTAGTGTCCTTATATGATAACAACACAAATAGGTTACAAGCGATAATCGAGCACTTAACGAAGAGTATGCTTCAGACAATTGGCTTTGCTGATCCAGCTCGACCCAAAATCAACGGTAATGTTTGAATTCGTCTCTTGGTGAAATAGTTTTCCATCACAAACACCTTTATTTTTCAAACCTAAATGAAGGAAAAACAAGAATAGGGAAGTTTATATACTCGCATTTTCTTGTTAAAGGAGTTCAGATTGGGAGAACTTGAGAATAGAAACTCAAGGTCACGGAAAAAAAGGAAAAAAATGGCAGCTTGTTTCAGCTAGTTTAAGATACAATCTTCCCTCATAACCCCAAAGTCTCTGCATTGCAGACTCACGAGGACTCAACTGGGGTGTCTGGCTGTGCTCCCCATTCAGTCCACGATCCATCATAGACTGCAACGTCAGGCTTCCCTAGTCGATGAAGACCCTGCAAAAACAAGCATATGACCTTTCTTTTTCTTTCCAGTATTCAATGATACGTATAGCTTAGTTTGCATGTTACAAGATGGGAATCCCACCTTCAAACATATTTTTGGTTCAGAAGAAGAGAAAACATCCTTTTCATTTCTCAAATCAGTTAGAAGTAAGCTCGGTATAAAGTATGAAGTTATTATGCTGAATATAAGTAAAGATAGATACCAGAGCAAGAATGCAAGCAGTCACTCCAGTCCCACACGAAGCGACAACAGGGCTTTCCAAAGAGATGCCTGTTGAAGAAGATCAGGTTAGGATAACTTCCAACACAACACAAAATAAATATTAACCTACCTGTATGGAACATAGTCAATGATAATCAAATCGGAAAAGATAAATCATGAATGTTTTGATCATCAGTATAAATTCCAACCTAGTCGTGAATGCTCAGAAAACAAAGTCAGTACAGTTAGCAGACCTGTTTCACTGTCCATTTCCTATATGTTCATTCCCAACCGCAATAAGCTAGTCAATGGAAACAAGGTGAAATTGACCAAAGTAGGTAGAAAAAATGTACTTGGAATGAAAATATAGCATAAAGAAACCCTTGTCCTATATCAATGAAGGGCAGATTCTACAGCCAGTACCAAAAAGCAAGAGTCTTTGCTGCAGATGGTTCATTGCTTAATGACGAAAAGTCAGCAAATTGACATGAAGTTAACTTGGTAAATGTAGCACAAAATTAAATGATTTGTAAGTGATTGATAAGAAAAAGCATTTCACACCAGCTAGGCAGTGAATCTCATGATTTTACATAAAAATTACAAAAGCATTATCACGTATATCCTTTTACTGCCAGCTACAACCATTTATCCTGCTTACCATCAAGTTTCTTTTTAACTTCTTTTCATCCTTCCACTTCTTTCACTATATCACGCTGCTACGACATTATGTACAACAATTTCATATAGCAGCAAACCATTTTTTTTCAGAAATGGAAGATGTATACATCAGAAACCCAGGCTAATTGACAAAAGAATGGCCAATAATATTATTAGAGAAGAAAGGACCAATGGATAAAGTTGTCTTGAAGCCTCTACCCAGTGATCAACTACCCACAAACAACGCTTGACACATGTATACAATATGCACGATACCAATTACATTGAAATTGAACGTGCGATAATCCTGCTTTCAACCCAAGTAGTCATAGTGATTTAAAGGAAAAAGAATTATTTTGATTGATCAAGAAATGACCAACGAATTGAGCAAAAAAAAAGGAATTAGAAACAATAGCAAAAAGAATATGTAAATAAAAACAAGTATAATGCAGTATTGTCCCTACCTTCTTGATCAAATCGTTTTGTGAGCTCATCCTCTGGTAAGAGTGTCTGTGAAGCATCTAACATCTACAAAGATCAAAAAGGAAAAATGGAATTCCCCAAACAAAACAAAGTGAACCTTTTACAACCTTGAATCAGAGCACTGCATAGGGCTCCATAACAAGAACAGACAAATTTGATCTCTACCTGGGGAAAAGGAATGCACTTGCTGCCTGGTACATGACCACTTCTTATTCCCTTTCGAGGTTCTGGCGCAGCACCGTCAAACCTGCAAGAAATGAAAATCTCCATCGCTTCCAATTTCAAGTTAGACAAACAAGAGAAGTTATAATGTGTCATCGATTCCCAGTTTGCAATCTGCAAATTCAGCAAATATGTAAACAAGAAGTTCTCCAATCAGAAGTCTACTTTGATCTGACAAGTCTTTTTAACCTAACTACGTTGTTAATTATATCCAAATAAATATTCCTCAGACAATTCCATCACAAAAAAAAAAAAGGTTTTGATAGATGTATATATAATTTATCCCTATCCATCCAGATCTACTGTAGCACATATTGGTTAACTGACTACATCATTGAGCCATAGAGACAGATTGGTTGGATTCTGTCCATGGATCCTTTCCCATTCTAAGTTCCTTATCATCCAAAATGTTTTAGGAACGTTAACTCCCATTCAATTTAGTTTCTATCTAGCCTTAAACATTTTTCCCCATCCACTGACTGACTTTCTATGGCATCCTATGCACCTAGTAACTACAATGTATGCATCTCAAAACCTCAATCAGCATCCCTGTACTTCCCTAAAAGTTGTGCAATCTTCACATATGATGAAACAAACATCCCATTTAATCTTTAGCTGCTGGATGCATTCCTTACTGTATCATATTTGGTGTTATGTTAGATCCATCACAAAATCATAGCACCTTATGGCTTTGTTGATAAAAGATTCATGTCAAAGACAATAGCTGACCAAGTCATTATCCCTGATTTTTCTTTTAAATTGCTGTCTGCCATCATGGATATGATAGTGGGATCTCAGTTTCATTAAATATAGCCACATTCTATTATCAGCCTCTACCTTGATATTTCCTTTGCATTGATAATATGCATGACTTGACCTTACTAAGTACGTTCAATCACTGAGTTTCATTCCCCATACCCCTTTAATGATTAAATGAAGTTCAACTGTGGCAATACATGATTGAATCCAATAAAATTATATATCCTGCAAGACCCTTTCCCTTCATGTAATACAACCGAATAGCACTCATAAATGTTCATCCCAAAAATGCAGGCAAAGATTTTTGGAGACATGTCAAAAAGATGAAATCTTACTTCTGACGATGATTACATCACTCAAGCATGATGATGAACAAAAATTACCTTGGTTTTGAGCGGGCATCTATGTGCTGATGAGTTCTGTTTTCAATATTATTTTTGACCTGGAAAATGTCATAGACTACATGATACAAATCGAACTGTACTAAAATAACAGAAATAAGAGAAACATCCCTTTTTCAAATAATTAGCATCATAAAAATGATCGTGGAAGGATCCATCACCTTATCATATGGGAGATAAGTACACTATTATACTTATTACAAATTTGACAAATTTAAAATATTATCAATATGATAGTCACGTTTAAACAATTAAGAAGGTATGGCATCAAGTTTAACACAAATTTAGGTATGGCATCAAGCTTAACACAAATTTAGATGTATGCAAAATCCAAAATGTTCTTTCACAATTAACATTCAAGGGGGGAGAAGTATTTGTTAATAGAATAAGCAAGAGAATTGATTTGTAAAATTCAAACTTAGGATTCCCGAAGAGCAAGTAAAATCAATTCCAATTTGAGAAATGGAAAACAAGTTCTAAGAAGACTCCATAAATCAGCTCAATAACAATTAAGCTGGGCACTATCAATTATATCCAAGCCAATTATAAATTCAGGATGCCAAACCGTTAATATTTACTTATGTGATAACCCCACTAGATTATGTATCTGATACTTGAGGAAAAAGTCAATATAAAGGAAATATATAATGGCTGTTCAGTTGTGGAAAGATGGGTGGAAATTTTAGAAAAAAATTATCCAAGAAAACAAAAAGAGTTTGTGGTAAAAATAACATATTTTTCCCATTCAGAAAGTTGACTTTGTTAGGTTTTTAAATTTGTACCAACTATGAGAACCTTCTATATTTACCTTTATATTAAGTAAATATATTTTCCTTTTCCATTCAATAAAGCACATATTTCCATTCTCTCTTTGTTTGACCACCTACCTCATCTTATCTTCTTTCAATCATCACTTCTGATGACTTCTCTCGATTTCTTAATACTTTATATCTCTTCAAACATGTTTTTATTTAAATGTTTCTTCACTATTTCTATAGCAGAAAATATAATATCAAGAACCATTTTATGTTTACTGGAAACAACCTAGTGGGAATTGATTAAATGGTCAGGTAGTATGATTTTTCAACATAAAGATGCAAAATAAACCCAACTATGTAAATATACTTGTAGACATAACTAGGTCATCTCAGAGATGAAACAAGTCCAATAAGCCACTAGCTAACCTGCTCTAGTGTCCAGACAAGGTGTGGCTGAAACTTTGTCTTAAATGTGATTGGCCCAACCTGTGGTAAAGGAACATGAGAATAGAACTGTTGATAACAGGATTACAAATTAGAAAGTGCTGCAAAATTAAGATTAATGCTTCATGTGGTCCAGTACTAAAATCAATGGTCTCATCGCATAAGGTTAAAACAGATATTCAGACATCAATGTCACAGTTTCACTGCACAACTAAGAAAAATACTACCTAAGAGAGATTATGATTAAGCAAACAACAAATAAGATATATAGATCTACGTGAATAAACAGTAACTTGGCAACAGATATATCAGGCGTTGCATTGCGTGCATGTAGACTATTACTATCTGCTGAAGAAGATTCAGACACAGGGATAAGGAGAGAACACATAAAGTAAACAAGAATGTTGATAGCTGCTAAATTTTTCAATATCATGTGACATCCTAATACCTCTTCGTTAATGGCAAAAGAAAAGGCAGATTTTTTTTAAATAGAGAAATAGAACTCACTGCTTGTCCTTGAAATATTTTTTCAATTGCCTCACTTGCAGCACTAGCTTTTAAGATAGTATCACTTGAAGCACTAGACTCGACATCATATCCCAAAGCCCTCCATCTTGGCAGGCCTCCATCCAACACCCACACTTTGTCATGGCCATAGACCCGGAACATCCTTCTCAGGAAAAGTAAATAATTAATCAAGTGGCCTAATAACGCAGGAGCATATTCTAATCCAATAATTTATTTTTCTTCTTTTTAGGTTAGACTTCCTTTTCAATAAGGTATCATTTGGTTTATCTATAATGAGTAAGATATTTTGTACCACTTGTTCCTCCTATTTTAAGATAGGATTTCTAGTTACACTACTATAAATAGGGTCTTCCCGAAGAAATACAGCTGCCTTTTTATTAGTTTTATTAAAGGAGGTTGGGTTTATAAGCCCTAACTGTTCCGGCCACAATCTACCCTACATCTAGTCTACTTTGTTGAAAAGTAGCTGCCCAAACTCCCTATATCACTTAACCAAGTTCAATTCAGCAAAAATCAATTGTAACCAACTTACCACCAGACACGGGCTGCACTAAAAATTCCCTTCCCATCATACACGACCACCCCATCTTTATTTTCAATGCCAAGAGCTGAAACAGCAGCTGCAAAGGCTTCTTCCGATGGTAACATGTGAGGCAACTGTTACATATCATTTCATTAAAATATTAACAAACAAAAAAGCAAGAAGTGAAAAAAAAAGAACTTGTTGCACATAAAACAAGTGACAACGATGCATCATACATTTGTATTTCGATCTGATATCCCATTAATATCGAAAAAAAGGGCTCCAGGAATGTGAGCAACCTATTACCAGGAGACGGAAGAATTAATTATAACTTTCAAATGAATCACATGTGAATTGATAAAGATATATGTCATAAAACTGAATTAGGGAGCAAATCTGCTTCATCCTGGAAAATAATTGAAAAGTTAAACCATATAAATTCAAGATGTTCTAGATAAAAATTTCATCTACAAGACACAATAAACCAGTTTTACACCTGATACTCTTGAATTGGATTCCTCTGCTCATCTGGCATGTACCACGATGCATCCAACACCTGAACGGCAAAAGAGATGACTCAAACAGATACATCTAGCCCATAAAATAAGTATGATGTATTACATCAAATTAGACTTCCAACATGGCGTAAGGGCATATTCTTAATTATTATTTGATAAGGTCGTTTTGATCAGTGAGGCAGTGCATTTTGTTGTTGTAGCTAAACAATGTCTTTAAATTAGTGATTATTGTAAAGGAAGTCTGTGTGCATATGCAAACTAACTTTTGAGTAACTATGGAATTGATTAAACTAACAACTGTTATAATCTTTAGTTACTCGTGTGGAGGTGAATAATAACATATAAAGTTCTTCCTTCTCATGTTATCTCTCTTTCTCTCTCACTTTCTGCATTGATAGATTATTGTGAGTTCTCTGTAATTACCTTATCAATAAGTATTAGAGTAGTCGATTCTTTATGATTTATTGAAGGAACTATGGGCAGAGTTCGACCATGAACTATGGAAGTTGGAGGAATACTTGAATTGGACCTTCAAGAATATGGTGTGGAAAACTCTAACTACGCATGAACAATCAGTTGTAGAATTGCAAAACTTTAAGTTGATGTACGAATCTATATATCATGCATAAACTAGTTATCAAACTAAAATATCTGAGAAGACAAATTCCTCAACGACCAGGGACTCATTACTTGATGTTCAGCAATGGCAGACAATAACAGAGGTTTTTAATGATGGCTTAAGCAGAAAAAATAGGTTATCTCAAGCTTTTATATGGTCTGATACGCACCTGACACTCACTCATCCTATCAGAGAAAATGGAAGATCAGAAGAGCAGAATGTTTGCTTTCTTTTTTTTTTTTTACACAGGCTAGGTTTAAGGAAAGAACAACTTGTTATCCAAGTTTTGGAAGTGAAGGTTACTAAATTTGCAAATTGCTATTTGTATTTGTTTGAGGTTCTGGAGGTACAATATGTTGTGCATAAGAAACAATCAGCATGTCTTTCAGGTTGCAACCAAATTCAAACAGCGAAAGATGAAAGAAATAGATCAAATGAAAGATCATTAAAGGGCAAAGAATTACCTTCATGTCAGGCTTCTTGAGATTTGCGTAAAGCCAATCAACAGAAACAACAGGATCATTGGTAGATACAGATTCTGCGGAAAAACTTACTTTCCTCTCAAATATTGAAGAAGCCATGGCTCGAGGAAGCGAACCAGATGTCTTTTGTGGAGAACAGACGGGGTAAGCTTGCAAGTGAAATGATCTCTTCCAATATCAACATGAAAAGCAGTAAATTAAAATTAGACAAAAGATGTTAAGGTTGGTCATTCTAGTGGCACAGTTTCCAAATTGTTAAAGTTGACCTATAAATTGTAGAACCTCGCACGTAAACTGACGTATTAGCTTTCACGAAATGTACGGAAGTCCATTATATACTATAATCACGAGTAGAAAACATACACGAATATGTTTCTGCATGGTTAATAACTGCAAGAAATGAGACTATTAAGCTGTCCTAACTTCACCTAACTATAAATTTAACACGAGCAACTCAAACCTGACGAAAGAGAAAAGTTCGTGATCATCTAATTGAAGGGCAAGCCTCTTACCAAACAACAAAATCCATTTTTCAAAATTTCAACTTGTTACTCCAAAACTTATCGCCAGATTCAGAACCCATTAACCAGAATTCTCCAGTTTAACAAATGGACCAAACCAACAAAACAGCAATGATAAGATCACAAAATGACACATACACGAGAAAAGGGAAAAAAAAACAAACAAGGAGTCAACCATCCAAGAAAAGTAGAAAACCCAGAAAAGGGCTTGACTAAAGGAGGGCAACTTGGGCACTCACCTTGAAGATAGAAGTAAAGACTGGTGCTTTATGCGATAACGAGGAAGACGATTGAAACAAGCGGTGACCCAATAAGGCTCTGGTGAAAATGGTTGATGCCATCTACTCAAAAGACCATAGAAATAGATACAACGATCTACTTAGGTTTGTTTTGTCAAGAGAATGAAGCCAAAAGAGAAAATCAAAAAGAAAAGCTCCGGTAATTTATCTGATTATTGATTGACGATATCAACACACTCCTACTTACTACTACCACTACCAGTGATTGGTGCTTTTGGAAATAAATAAATTAAGCGGTTTAAACTTTGATTTGATCAATTTGAGCTCTTTGGGTATCCCCAATACTCTAAACACACTTTCGCCAGTGGTGCATCTTGCTTAATAGCTAAAGGTCAGACTTTTGGAGCGAGATCTAATTAGGGAAGTATTAATAAGGAAATCAGAATAAGAATAAAAAGTAAAAATTAGAATAGGAAAGAAATTACTTGTTATACGAGTTTGATGTACAAGCATTATAATAAGATTATAGAAGTTAATATTTATATCAGTATTTGATATTACTTATTAAGAATGATAATGAATTTTGTTTACTTATGTTTAATTATTACGTGATTAATTTTGTAAATAATTTAATTAATAATGCAATGTAGAACATATTATGGATAATGCAATGTTATAACCTACCTCCGTAGTTCAATCCAATGGGCAGGCGATTTATTGTGAAGTAGGAATCCGAATCCAAGCCCAAGCTTGAGCTGGAGTCTAGCTTGATTGAATCCATAAATGCATCACGACTCATTAATTTTAGTTTGATTAGATCTAAATTCGGCAAATATTCAATCTAGTTTTTTTTCTCGTAATTGGTAGAATTAAAAAAAGCTCAAATTTTGTAGGGCTCAAATGTCCAAGCTTAGGATTAAACTTTTTTATATGTCACTTGAGTGGACGTCATAATCTTGATTAAGGCTATGTTTGGTTAGATGTAAAGTTTTTAATGTAATGAAATTAAGGCTATGTTTGATTGGACGTAAGATTTTTAATAGAATGAAATGATTTATAATGGAATAAAATGTGAATTAATGTAATATTATAAAATTGTTATTGGGGAGGGATAGAATGATTCATAATGTAATATGGTGAAATATTGTTTAGAAGAAGGGTTCATAATGTAATACTATAGTAAAATTTTGTTTATCATTTTTACATTCCATCATAATCTCCCCAAAATCGATGTAACTTATTTTTACTATTTATAATAAAATGAGACGTAATGTGAAACCCTTCTTTTCCATCTTATTCCATTTCATTTTATTATAGCGCCCCCTTACCGTAGAGTATACACCGGGACGCCCGTAGGCCATACCGATACATATCCTACGATGAGGTTCCAATTCAATTCCATTAAAATTCAATTCAATTCCAATCTAATTCAATTCCAATTCAATTCCATTATAATTCAATTCAATTCCAATCGAATTCAATCAATTCAAATCCAATTCAATT
>JAOTIZ010000005.1:2599838-2618497 GCA_027123425.1 Erythroxylum panamense
GGCTGACCGTTTAGAGCTTGTGATCAAAAAGTCTCAATTACATGCTTTTTACTGTTTAAAGGGTTATACTGAACTGCTTGAGTTCCAGGAGTGTGGAAATTTGTTGGAGAGTGCAGATGGATTAGAGTTTCAGGATGACATGGTAGAATATTCACCTCATGGTAGTAGGGATGATGGCCAAAGTAATTTTAGTAAAAAGATTCTGCAAACTCAAAGAGGTTCGTATCACAAACGCAAACACAATTTGAAGGAAAGTGTCTATCCTAGAAAAAAGGAAAGAAGCATGTCTGAGTTAATGGGCGATTCATGGGATTCTGTTGGTAATGAAATTGGGTCCGAGGAGAAATCTGACAGCAGATCACTGTCACCGTCTTCTAGCAAGAAACATATGTCTTTTCATGCTGACTCAGCTACACCAGAAGGCAGGAGGATTATATCTCTTGCTAAAGTGTCCACCACCATCGCTTCACCTAAGCCATCATTTAAAATTGGGGACTGCATCCGTAGAGTCGCTAGCCAAATGGCTGGGTCACCCTCTATTCTTAAATGTAATACCCAGAAGGGGGATGGAAATAGTGATGGAGTTATAGGCGATGTATCTGATGCGTCTGCCCAGCATTATGAGGATGCTGAGACTAAGGCCGCAATATCGTCAGGTGAATATTCATCATTAGATGAACTGGTATCCCAACTTCACTTGGTAGCTCAGGATCCCCTAAAAGGGTATAATTTCTTGAGCATTGTTGTTGGTTTCTTCTCAGATTTCAGGAATTCATTGATAGTGGATCAGCCTGATAAAGTAATTGGAAAGAGGAGAAAAACATGCAAAATAGGCGGGTCTCCCGAAACATTTGAATTTGAAGATTTGAGTGATACTTATTGGACAGACCGGTTTATTCATAACGATTCTGAAGAGCAACCATCACGTAAAAGTAGGAAACGGACTGATCAATTTGGTCCTATGGATTCAGATAAACCTCTCCGTCGGTCCAATTCTAGGAAGCAATATTCTGATGGCAAGCCTGATCCATCAGCTGATAAACCAGCTGGCTATGTAGATGAAAAGGCACCAGCAGAACTCGTAATGCATTTTCCTGTGGTTGATTCTGTTCCTTCTGAAACAAACTTGAATAAAATGTTCAGGCGTTTTGGACCTTTGAAAGAATCTGAGACAGAAGTAGATAGGGACACCAACCGTGCAAGAGTAGTTTATAAGAGGTCTTCTGATGCACAGGCTGCTTATGGTAGTGCTACAAAGTTCAACATATTTGGCTCAGTGCTTGTTAACTATCAGCTGAATTATACCATTTCTGTGCCATTCAAGACTATTCCAATTGCTACATCCCAAGGCGTGGATGATGTAACTATGTTTCTCGAGTTTTGATCAACTTATGTGTTGTTGAACTCCCATGTAAGCAGTTGGACCTCGGCAAGAATTTTCCTAGTTTGCATGATTTATAAACAGTTAGCATATTCTGGAGTATGGTAGACATTCCTACTGCTAATATGCAGGACATTAATACGTATGAATTCATTTATGAGGATGTTCTAGGCTGATCTGGACAGGACACAGAGTAATTGTCATCTGCATATGGAATGCGTCATTGCTGGAGTTATTTTATGAACTTAGGAATCATATTGTTACAACTTACAAATAAGGGCCAATTCATTGAATATGTGATGAGTTCTTTAGCTGATTGTTGGGTCAATAACTCTTAAAATTTCACCTTTATGTTGGCCTTAAGCAGGCTATAGATGTAGTAGTTTGGTTCTGTCATGCTAATCATTCGGTAGTTGTTTCATTGCTTTTCTTTGATTCTTTTTCCTTGATGTCTCTCTGATATGCATCTGTCTTATTTCTATCACAGGGCATAGCGGATGCTGAAGGCGGGTGCTGATACTCTCGTTCCATAAGACTTTTAAATGAACTCCAAGTTCACACCAAAATGAGCACTCTGCCATGTGAATGTAAGTGTTTGCTGCGGCGGGACATGATGTTGCTGGAGTATAATTCCGGTCATCTGTTGTATTTACACTTGAGGTATTGTTTTCCATGGTGCAAAGTCTTGATATGCCAATCTATGATATGGAATCAACTTAGCTTCAGCAACTCGAGCTATATGTACAGATATATAGAGCAATGTTAGCTGACCCCTTTTGGTAGTTGGTATCTGTTGTATGTATCTTAGAGTTCGAATCATGGAATCATGTTGTCATCTATTGATTGTTGTTCATGTGCCTGAAATCGGTATTTATCGATAGAGCTTACTTACACAAGCAAATGCATACAACAGTTGGTGTGAAGGCAATTATCTATTTCTGATGAAGTTAACCAGAGGCTGGGAGTAGCGGTGGCAATGAGCTAGGCCAGGCCGGACTCGGGCCTCCCTGAAATTTTACGGTCAGAAGCCCAAAGCGTAATATATATTTTAATTTTGGAAAAAATCAAACGATAAATTTTCTTAAAAATTTTAGACTTCGGGTTAGGTTGGATTTGGATCGGCTGAGTTCGAAGCCCAAAATTTGAAAAAATGAGCCCAATTTAAAATTTGATAAACTCAGGTCATCTTTATTGGCTTCAGACTGGATTGAGTCAGGTAGAGCAAATCTAGATTAGTCAGATGTTAGTAATATCATAACTTAAATGAGCTCTTAAATTAAATTTGAATCAATAAAATTAAACATAAATTAATAATTTAAGATAATTAATTATTAGATTAATTCATATTAAATAGTTCAATTTAAATTTAAGAGTTCATATTATTTGATTGTTACAAATGTAATATTATTTTTATCTTAATTTTAAATAAAGGATTTTATTTTATTAAAAAGTAAATTTAAAAAAGATTTAAGAATTAAAGAGTTTTTTTAAAAATTGTCTTTTACCCTATAAATAAAGAAAATCATACATAATAATACGTGACCCATTTTTAAAACCTTTCGTTTAACACATCATACGGAAACTCCGAGAGAGCTCATATTTAACTGCACCTAATCATCCACCACCAACTACGGCTACTGTATCTTTCAGCTCCTATCGACAAGTCCCTTTGGCGTCAAAATGGCTGGTTGGTTCTCATTCTCTTTACTTCACCATCGATACAGTCCATGAATCTTTCAAAGTTTTTGACTTTCTCTTTTTTTGTTCCTGCTGTTGAAAGATTTCATTTCAATGAATTGAATCCGTAAAAATGGTTTCTTTTCTGTTTGGTGGACTGCCAGTGATTGTTCAACTAGTTCCCTGCTTTTTCTTCTCCGATACCTAATTGGGTTATAGGAAAATAGTGAAAGAAGATTACTTTTTGCCAAGTTTAGTCAAGTAGATGCTTAAGTGTTGATGTATATGTGATGATTGTGAAATGGTTTGGAGCTAATAGATAGTTGGAATTGTCATGATGCAGCAATGTCAGCAAAGATTGCCCAAAATGTTATTGTAGCACAGAATAGGCAGTTGGGGTCCCAATACCGAAGGGAATCTCACCGTCCTGTCCCTTTTATGTCCAATTTGCTTCCCATTCATGGAGGGAAGCTGGCATGGACTTGCTTATTTTCCATGAAACTACCCTCCTTGCCAATTTACCAGAGTGGTTTTGTTAACCGACGCACTACAATTAACTGCAATGGTCTGTACTAGAATCTTCATTCTTTTCCAGGTTGATATCAAGTGTCAAAATTGACCATTTTTTAGCTGCTAACCAATTACCTTCTTCTATTTCCATATTATGCTTAATATATCTTTGCCTTTATTCTTTTCTTTTTTTGGTTAACCCCTTTCTTTGAGGTTAAGGATAGACTTTGCTTGCAGAGTGGCACCGCCTTATGCTTTCTAACACGTAGTTTGGTGGAGAAAATTGGATATTTTCTCTTTTCCCGATTGTTTCTTATGTAATTTTTCTGTGCCTCTCTGTTCCAGCTGCTTCATCTGCAACTGCAGTGCCGAATCTTGAAAAAGTTGATTTTCTAAAGCTTCAGAATGGCAGGTGAGGATGGACCACAGTCTAAAAGTATTTTCTTATCACAGTAAACTTCTGTGTGTTTGATATTACTGTATAGCAAATTAAGCTTTTGTGCGTTATTCTTGTTTCAATTTGCCGTAAGAAGTTCTTGTATTGAGACAAAGAGAGAGAGGTACAGATTTCTTTTTATCATTTTGCTTATTCTGTCACTCAAAAGACAGTATAGGGTGTATGCTGTTTTTAGATCATAAATAAGGCAGGATTTGCTGGTTTGTGAGGGAATCAATATATTTCTAACAGATACTTGAATTGGAGTTTGCATTCCATTGATCTACCTCATATCTCAGTGATATTCGAGGTGTGGCTATTGCCGGTGTTGAGGGAGAGCCGGTTAGCCTCACTGAACCAGTTACAGAAGCAATAGGAGCTGCCTTTGCTGCATGGCTGTTGGAAAAGAAAAAAGCTGATGCTTCTCGGCCCTTGAGAATTTCTATCGGACATGATTCCCGTATATCTGCATCCATATTGCTGGTTTGTATTCCTTGTGCTGCTGTATAGTATCTCTAGTAGTATCTTTTAAACAGATAGTTCCAACAACGACAATCACAATTTGGTAGTAGGTCTGTCCTTTTCTATTTTGTCAGTTTTTGTTTGGGGTGGGGTGTTGGAATTGACGTTCTGTAATCTGTTACTCCAAGTGTAGCCATGAAGCTAATTTGAAAATCGCTCTAAACTTATGTAGTTTGTTTTTAAGTAGCTTATACACTTCAGCTAATCCTCTCAGAAATTCATCCATACAATAGTATATTGCATAACTAAGAGGTTGTCCCTCTTTAACTTCCAGGATGCAGTTTCTCAGGGTGTTGCTGGTGCAGGCCTAGATGTAATTCAGTTTGGGTAGGTTAATAATTTCCTCTTGCTTTAATTCTCTACCAATTTTTAAAAGAATCTTGATGTACGAGGTCTTTTAAGTTGGCCGAATTTACCGTGGCTAGTTGTGTATGAATGAGGTAGTTGACATAATGTCTCTTTTGAAACTTGAAATTACTGATGAAGAAGAAACTCATAGTTAGATTTTTCTTCTCCAAGCTTTTGGGACTTTGCAGAAGGCCTCTTACCTAGGATTTTTGATATAAAGACATGGTAGACATAAACTGATCCAACATTTGATTTACTGACCTGATCTTTATAACTATCTAAGTGAAGCTTCAAGTGATCCTTCATAGTGACTTTTTTTGTCTTTCTGTTTGTGTATTATCTTATTGTCTGTAGATTGGCCTCTACCCCAGCAATGTTTAATAGCACACTAACTGAAGATGAAACAGTGTTATGCCCTGCTGATGGGGCTATAATGATAACAGGTAGGTATGATTCATATTTCTGTTACATGCCAAAATTCAAATCTCTGGATTAATTTAAGGTTTTTCTTAGATCATGTTAATTGATTCTTTTTTATTGAGAGCTATTGTTAATTTGCTTATATATTGTGTCTGGTGGTGTTGTGCAAATAGCTAGTCATCTTCCTTACAACAGGAATGGTTTCAAATTCTTCACAAATGGTGGAGGGCTTGGGAAGCCTGACATTAAAGACATTTTGGAGCTTGCCGCAGATATATACAGTAAGTTTACAGATGAAGGTTTAACAGACTCAAAAAGGCGAGCATCTGCATCTGTGAAGAGAGTTGATTACATGACTCTGTATGCATCTGATCTCGTGAAAGCAGTACGCAAAGCTGCGGGAAATATAGGTAATTACTCCATTAAATTTTGCATCAATAGCAGTTTTCTCACGCTGTTAGTTTCGATAGGAAGAAACTGAGATTTTTGTTGCTTTTTTTTTGAGATTGTAGCTTTAATTCTGATGATAAATATTTTGTTTATTTCTATTGTCATATTCTTAGAGAAACCATTGGAGGGGTTCCACATAGTTGTTGATGCAGGAAATGGAGCAGGAGGATTTTTTGCTGTAAGTTCTGTTGGCAATTACATAATGAGATTATTTTGGTCTCCTTTTTCTGATTTGACAGTATGTTGACGCTTATTCATAATGTTGCCAGTATTATCATACTTGTCCTCATTGTTTTTTGATTAACATGTACATGTACTTTTATATATCAATTTTATAACTGAGTTGAGTTCATCCTGGAGCGAATTAACTTTTGAATTTTTGCATTTGCCACAAATCTGAACTAAAAAGAAATAGACTGTCTTTGTCTGCTAAAGATGAATGAAGATGGTTTTAAAAATTCACAAATTCATCCCTATCTGTCATGTTAGATTTGTGGGAAAAAGTGCCTCTTATGGAAAATGTGCACGAATGCAAAAGTCTGTTTTGTGGAGAGTGCCCATCGAAGTTGATCCGTGTCATTCCATCTGATATTACTTTTGTTTTTGTGGCAGGCAAAAGTTCTTGAGCCTCTTGGAGCTAATACTTCTGGCAGCCAGTTCTTAGAACCAGATGGTAATGGTGGAACTGGAAGAATTTTTGTGACAGTTCTATGTATTCGTATAAGTTACTAAAATCTTATTCTGGAAACAGGTCTTTTTCCCAACCACATCCCTAACCCAGAGGATAAGGCAGCAATGGAGGCTATCACTCAGGCAGTCCTTGACAACAAGGCTGATTTGGGAATTATCTTTGATACTGATGTTGACAGGTTCTCCTCATTATTACTGTCTATTTCAGTCTCTAAAAATTCATTTATACTTTTCTCTTAATTCATGATTTTTTCTATGTAGATCTGCTGCGGTGGATGCCATTGGCCGTGAGTTCAACCGAAATCGTCTGATTGCATTAACGTCTGCCATTGTTCTGGAGGAAGTAAGAAAATTGTACTTTTACTGTGTTCAAGTCAAATTCTTTCTTAATTATGTTTTACCAATTTTTTGTCTTGTACTCCATTAGCATCCAGGAACAACTATTGTCACAGACAGTGTGACTTCAGATGAACTGACTACTTTCATTGAAAAGAAACTCGGTATGTGAAATTGTGAACTTTTTCATTGCCTGTTCTGTATATGTGAATGCATTTGTGACCTCCAATCTCTTTCAGGGGGAAAGCACCATCGCTTTAAGAGAGGATATAAAAATGTCATTGATGAAGCTATTCGTTTGGTAATATAACATTTAACGCAGAATAACTTTGTCTTTGTTCTGTTGCATGTTGATATTCTCTTGTTTTAGACTCTCTCTCTTCTCTCTCTTTCTCTCTCCGAATTGTCGAGTGACAAAAATGCTTACAGAACTCCATCGGTGAGGAGTCACATCTGGCTATTGAAACCAGTGGTCATGGTGCTCTCAAGGAAAATCATTGGCTTGATGATGGCGCTTATCTCATGGTCCTCGTCCTTCAAACATTATGTTCAAACTTCTTGTTCCATTTTAGTTCATTACTTGAATTATCCCTCACATTTCTGTTTCATCACTTACAGGTCAAACTTCTTAACAAACTTGCTTCAGCAAGAACTTCAGGAATTGGTGGTGGTAGCAAAGTTCTGACAGATCTTGTAGAAGGTCTGCGGGAACCAGCAGTGGCTGTGGAGTTGAGACTAAAAATCGATCAAAATCATCCGGATCTAAAAGGAGGGTATGATTTCCATATGGTTGGTTGTGTGAATTTCTTTCAGTAGCTGTGCATTTATTTATCAATATACATCCAGGTCTTTCCGGGAATATGGAGAGGCAGTGCTGAAACACTTGGAGAACCTTGTAACCTTAGACCCGAAACTTCAGAAAGCTCCTGTGAACTATGAAGGGGTAAGTTCTAAATGGATCCTTCTACTCTTGGAGAGCTGCTTGCATGAGATTTATTGATTATATGAAGAGTAACTTTGCTGTAAATATTTATATAATATTCTAACTAATTTGTTACCTGGTATTTACAAGCCATCGATATTATTCTCAGTCTCCTTTCATTGAGCAGGTCCGAGGTTCTGGTCATGGTGGGTGGTTCCTTCTTAGGCTTTCACTTCATGATCCTGTCCTTCCCCTTAACATTGAGGTATTGAACTAGTTTCGGTTTTCTACTCAGGGAGTTATATCCATGGAGTTTACTTTTAACTAACCACAATGTCACTTTAGGCACCCAGCAATGAAGATGCTGTGAAACTTGGATTTACCGTGGCTTCTGCTGTCAAGGAGTTTCATGCTTTGGATACATCTGCCTTGGATAAATTTGTGCAACCATCATAAGTGATATTGCCTTGAGCAGCTAGATGTCGGTTTCAAGCCATGTCGTATTGGTAACTTTTCGGGGAGGCTAACCTGCAATGTAATAGTGAATAATTTGAGAGTTTCAAGAGTTCTGTTCTGTTATATCCAGTTTTTCTGGCAGTTCTCCGATCTTCTGATAATTTTGTAAGATATACCGAATTTTACTGGTTCGAACCATACGTAATAGCTTTGCTAAGAACAATGTACTGCAATTTTGATAAGGTGCTGTGCAGTTTCTATGAACTGCTACTCTTGCCTGATCTTCCAAGTAGCTAACACTGCTTTATGTACTTCCATGTTTTCGTGTTTTATCAACGGGGTTATGGTTGATTGATTGTGAATGATCTTTCGTATGGTTCGTTCTGTAACCATGCGTCCTTAAAACAGGTTGTCAGAAACTCTCATCCGATCAACTAATAGCAGAATGATACTAAGGGGACTGATGAAATATCAGAAACTAAGCTTTGCAGGAGCATAACTGCTCAGCCCAGGATAGATTCTTGATTTGTCCTACTTTGATCTTTGACTTCCAATTTTCTTTACAAGTACTCCCACTTCCTAGGCTTCTAAAAATTCAAGCACTGTTAAATAAGCTTTATCATGAAATTGAAGTTGATATCTGGGGAGGTTCTGGGCTGAGGCCACTTTGCTCCTTCAGGGACTTTGATACATTTGAAACCCTGACCTGCGTAGAGCTTGGTGGCTCCATGATCATTCTTATCACAGTGCAAAGCTACTGCACGACAACCCCAGCTCCTTGCTTCAGCCTCCGCCTTGGCAACTAGTCTTTTAGCGATCCCCTTCCGACGATACCTTTTCCGAACAGCGACATTGGATATGTATGCGATTCCAGTCCTGTGGTATAAACATTGAGGTTGCAAAGAGTTCAGTAACTGAAAATCAACAAACAAATACAAATGAACATCACGATTCAATCCAAAATGACCTCAGGTTAGACTATTTGCGCATGGAAAATCTTATTAGGTTACTGCAATTGATTTGACAAGCTCAGCTAGGTTACCTCAACCATCCTCATCTCTAAACTTGCTCCACCAGCCACAATCATCAAGCAAATAACTTGAACAGTTATCTTAACAAAAAATGCAGAAGATGATCTTTCTGTCATAAAAAGAACAATCTCCCCAACTTCTGCAGATTTCCAACGATTGAACATCCACAGAATTTGAATACACTAAAAACTTTTCGACAAAGTAGCAACAATTGAAGTGGAAATCACTGGAGTTGATGACTTTAGATTTCTCATTTGAACTAACAGAAAAGTTGAGCAACTCACCTTCGCTGACGAAGTGGACCTTTTCGTGGAAGAAAATCAGCTAATGTATCTACAGTCAATATCCCAGCAACAAACCCTCGATTCAAACTCAACTTGCCATCAAAACCTCCATTTTTGAGATCTTCACTTCCCAAGAAGAAAGCTTGATCATGGAAGCCACCAACTATTGCAACGAGACAAGTTCTCCTGCATCCAACTGGCACAGAAAATCCTGACACCATTCCCACCATTCTATTAATCCTGAGCAAAACATCAAGAGGGAAGGAATATCCAGGAAAGAAGACGCTGCAGTGAGTCTCAACAACTTCCCAGCAATCCTCTAACCTTGCTTCCCTCACAAGAATCTCTGGAGAAACAGTAGGGAACAATTCATGAAACACTTGACCTGCTCTGCATATTCCTATGAACCACCAACATAAAAAGAAAGAAGAGAGAGATGAGATTGAACTAACAGTATACAGACACCATTTATCAGGAAACAAACGAGTGAAAAGCCACCTGAATTGGGTTGAACCCTAGAAGGACAGAAGAAGGAATAAGGTTGATGATGATCATGAAGATGACAGTTGCTGGTGGCGGTTGGGAATACTGGTAATCCCAACGTTAATAACGACCGCATGTTGGAGATGATTGCGTCCTTGAAACTTGGATTTTCGAGAATCAATGAAGACCAAAGGATTCGGAATGTGGGTCTGATCCGTAATAACTTTTAACATCAAGATTCATGAACTCCAACATCAGTAATCTCGTTTGTCTCTATTTGACTCACTTCCTTACAGCTAACTAGTGGTGCTGTTAGTTATCACCGTTAGGGCCGCAACTCAAAATTTTAAAATTTAAAAAATATATTTTAATTTGCTGTAATACCTGTGAGTCCAAATTTTTATTTAATTATTTTGCGAAGATTTTTATAGTCTATTTCCTTCATTTATATTTACGTTCTCACAAGATATCCTCCAAAAATTCGGATGCTAATTCAGCCATCTTACTAATGTTATTGGCCATTATAATCAAATTAATCAATCCCTCCCATCATTTGATAGTTAATATGATTTGAGTTCCTCCGTTTCGGACAAAAAGATAATAAAATAGTTAGATGTAAGATTATACATATATATATATATATATATATAGAAAAGATAATAAAATAGTTAGATGTAAGATTATACATATATATATATATAGAAAAGATCAAATGTATTAACGTTATGAACAAGCACTTAGGAGTTATTAAGAGGAAACTCACTGAGTCCAAGAAAGTTCGTTGGTATATTTTTTGTCAAAAGAAATGCCAAAATATTTGTTACACTTCGGGATGCGATCATCTGTGTCATTTGTGCTGTTCTAACTCTATTTCAGTTCATCTCATCCACACATTTATGTGAAACTCACATAAATATGTGAATGAGATGGATTGAATCAGAATTAGAATAGCACAAATGGTACAGACGATTTCATTTGTTACACTTCCCAACCTAAGGATGTAAGAAGTTTAGACATGTTCCCAAAATTGTTATTCGCCTGTTTCCTTTACATCCAACCCATTTAAAGGAAACAGGGAACAGCAATTTTTGAGAACAGGTAATTACGTTCTAGAAAATACAACTCCTGCGGATCCAAATTTCACTCACCAAAGCATTAAAAAATCAGATAAACGGTCCTCATATATTTGGAATGTCAATCGATCAATTGATCAATCGATCATCACGTCAATCTCAAGAATTATAATGTTATAGCCTCAATTATCAGTGCCAGAACCCAGAAATGAAGCAGGAAGATTTAGCAAACAAAAGTAAAACCACTGTTGCCTCAGCCAATCCTAACTCAATAGCTCCTTCCTTGATTGGAAAAAAGATGTTTGACTGAATCCAAGAGATATGATCTGGTCTCTAACTTTCATACTATATCCAGCATTTTTATTTGTGAGTACAAGAATTCAAACAAATACAACTTCATTATTCTCCAATTAAACAAGTATATTACATCATCTATAAAATGTCAGAAAATACGAATGTAATAGATAAAAGAAAAGTGTAACAAGTCTAATGATCACCTAGCTGATTAAAAATTGTACACCATTCTGTTCAGCTTTTATTATCTCTATCTCAATCTTCTTCTATAACTTATTCAGTGTACACCAACAGTAAAATACGTTAATCTACACTAGAGATTAATGTTACTTCATTCTGGAAGTGTAAAGATAGTTCAAAATTTTAGTTACCTAGAAGTGAACAGGAAGACTGTTCAAAAAGGATAGCGTGAGGGGAGACGTTGACTTCCCAAATAAGGAGCACCATGCAGGAAGCTTTCCAAGGATTCTCTTAACTTTTGGTGTTATACGGTCAACGTCTGTTCTTAGCTTCAAGAGAGGGCGCTGATTGCTCGACTCCATAATTATGTTACAATCAGACTGAATTGGTTTTTTCACCCAGTGAAGAGTCAGCTCAAACTTCCTTGGAGCACCTTGCCCTCCTGAAAACTGAATTATATGCCATCCATCTACACTGCTCTTGTTGCCCACTGAAATTAGTTCCTCCGAGTTTCCTGCATTCAGGTTTATGGGTTGTTCATAAGCAGTTCAGATTTGATAATTAATGGACTTAAACATACTATGGTTCTCAAGTATTAGAAGCTATGCTGTGAGATTCGGACTGAGAAGTACATTTTCCCTGGTGGTTACATATTTCAAAACAACTAATGCTTTTCAACCTTTCATTCAGAGAACAAACAGGATTAAGATTAGGTAGCGCTAGAAGCATTATAATATCTCATAGACAAGAAAAGAAATACTTAAAGGATACCTTTCAAAATGAAGTCCTCTATTTCCTCAGTATTGATTGCAAGAGCCCACCGTACAGAAAATTTGGTATCAACAGAAACCTGTGTAATTCTTTCATCGTCCTTGGTGTCATGATCAACATGCAATGAAGGAACATCTGACTCCTCCCATGCATCGTTGGTGCCATCAGAAGTCCAGCAACCGTATTTAACGGTGAAAGTAACAAAATCAACAGCCTTGTCTGTACCACATATTAGTCCTTCATCGATGTGCTCAATCTCCTTTGTCAACTTTCCAGGAGTCACAGAAAATACAGATATATATGAATTAGGATCATGGTTTTGGCCATAACTTCCTGTTGTATCAACAACTTGCACAACCTGAGAAGTAAAAGCATTTGGCATTTTTAAAAAATTTCATACACTGATTAATTTGGACACTGAATTCTGTAACCCTAGTTAATCCTCTAAGCAATTCACTCTCCCCATCCAGCTGCAAGAAAGCAACAGTCCACAAGCTCTGACAGCTTTTGGAATCAAACTAACAGCTTACCAATCGCATACTCACACACCCCCTCCCCTAAAAAAAATAAATAAATGCACGCACACAAACACAAACACTGGAAATCACAGCAATAAAACCAAAATTCTCGATCTTCATATGGTATGACTCATCCTATGAAGTCAAGTGCTATGCTTGTCATAATAAAAAGTTCGGTCAAATACCCAACATAACTTTTGCAAGTTGTCAAGGACAGAAGCAATTTATATAACGATGCTAAATGCAAAAATAATCTAGTTTGAATAGGTTCTCTGTCGGTCACATTTTGTAGCTTTAAATCAAGTATATATATTAAGTTTACTCAGATTAGAGCCCTGACTAACTTGATAATCTATATCCATGGACCAGGCAGAAAGAAGAGGCTCTCTCTAACAATCAAATTACTTACACGTACCACAGAATTCAGTTCATAGAAATATTAAGCAATCAGGTGCCCAAATTCAAGGAAAATTAGATTTTTAAACGAAAGACAGAGAATACAAATGGGGAAGTGTTAAAGCTATCCATAACTCATCAGTACCGACCAGGAAATAATTTAAAGGATATAATGCCAAAGAAAACAATAAAGATAGAATGGATACTAACATTCACAGCTCTGGCAGAGTCTTCTGTAAATGGTGGAACAATGCCCGACAAAACAGAAACAAGTGAAAGGCCAAAGAGGAGAATTGTTGCGATGACAACAGCCCTTTTTGCGCCTTGACATGAAAAACAAACAGTGAAATGAGGTAACATGCAATCGCTACAAAGTTGATTTGTTAGCTATAAAGCCATGTCATGGTGATGCATTGACAAACTAACTACTTTGAAAAGATCATTATGTTCCATACGGCGTGACGCTACCTAAAGAAAAATAAAATTCTAAATCGACATTAAAATATCACAAGCAATGCCATAAAAATATCAGATAAAATGACAACCTGAAAGATGAACATAAGCAAGGATGTAAACCAGTGTCAAGCACACAGTGGCAGCAATGAAAATGGAAATTAGCATGTTGCCCATCCATTCTGGAGTGCCACCAGGGTTCCTGCAAACAAATGGACAGATAATCAAAATTTAAATTATAGAGATATTAAAGGTTTCTAAATGCTAAAAACAAAGCTATAAAAGCAATTTGGTTGATATAATACTGAATACCTGTCATAGCGCACCACAATTGCAACTATCGTATCAGCCAAACGAATAACATTGCCAGCAGAAACCAGAATTGGTAAAAACAAGCCTATTGACAGGGTTGCAAGTTTGAGTGGCTTTGGCAATCGTGCCGGGGTCAGAGTTGCTTCAAGCAAGCCATCTAGATATCACAAAATAAAAAAGGGTTAAAAGAACCATTGTGAGAATGCCTGACATCCACATATATTGGCTAAGTCTGTACTCCAAACAACAATAGCAAGTACAAGACATACAAGAAATTTCTAACTTCATCTTCAGGTAAAGTAAGCTTACATGCAAATGCTGGTGGAGCTAGCCAAACAAGCGCCAAATAAGATGAACCAACTTTGTAATAGTTTCCAGCAATCAAAAGAATGAACCATTGAAGAAAACCCGCCTTAAACAGCCATCTTTCAGCCTCTAACTTCACCAAATTAGCTTGGATGGAAAATGATAGCTGCTTCCTTCTGGAGTACACTTTTGACAAATATCTTTGCAGAATAAGAAAACCCAGATGTTGACCAATAATTGCCCCCAAAAGTGCAGGTGCAGCAAATAAGCCAATCACCAACCATGGGTTTGCAACATAGGGCACCGCTGACGAAGATATTTGCGGTAGAAAAAAGGCAACAAGAACAGACAAACCTATTGAGCATAACCACATAAGGACTGCACTCAGACATGACAAACCCAATGAAATGATAGCCGGATAACCGCCCATAAACAATGATGTTGCCCATATTAAAGTTGATTGCAGTATCGCTGAATTATGAAGCATGCTTGCAAACTGCTGTTTATATACAACCATATATGTACCCTACATTCAAGCAAGAAGTACGTTAACACACCAACAAACTTCAGTTAACAGAAGAAGTTTACTGGCCATCCAGCGCAAAGTCAAGAATAGATATAAACCTCAGTAATCAAAACACTACCAAAATGTCAAAAAATACAGCGTCGTCAGGACCATGATTTTCCGTTCCTTTCAATTTCTTTGCCTGGGGAAGATGAGAAGATGAAGCAGTCTGAAGCAGAAAAGCAAGCATATTTTCTCCAAGATGCTGAAGTGACCCAGATTTCAGGAGCTCTATTTTATCATTCTGCATGGCAGTTGTTCAAATTTTAGACTATAAATAAAATAATTTAATTGAAACATCTGGTTTATTTCATTAGCTGTTATTTTTCATAACTATACACAATGAAGCAAACAAAAGGCTCTCAATTACATAGACGTAAAAGGGCATGATGTAGTTTATTAAGTAAAATGATGAAACCAAAAATTAGACATACGAAGCATTGAATTGGCATCCAACTTCACTTTTCTATTTTAAAGGTAACAAGTTATCCTCCCTTACACTAGACTGAAAATAGAAGCTACCTAAGCAGATATATGTAGCTTTCCTTCAAATTATATATATAAAAGCTAGAAATAAACAAGAAAGACCTTTGTGTGATATACAGCGGAGCTGTCTGTGTATGCAAAGTCAAGTCCGGAAAGACCAGCGACCTCTTTGTATATTTGGAAATCTGTGGCAGATTTTATCACTCCAGAAGAAAAGAGATCCTGTGGAAGAAAAGTCGATTCAATATATTAGTTGATAGAGAGAAACCCAAACACTACACACATGAAATCAAGTACTATGAACCTGTGAAATAACTTGGCCAGATGGGTACTTTGCCGCTGATGCAAAATTTTCAATAGCCCACGGATCAGGACCAGCCTGTTCGATTAACACTATTAATCAAGATGGAGGAAAGCAGTTCATGGTGACAATAAGGAGGAGCAAATAATCACATTGGACTTTGAAATGCAAGTGAGAAAATTAGAAATTTTAATAATGAAACATCTCAAAGAATGCAGATTTAGAATCCAGAACCATCACTGATATGATCATAAACCAATTGCTATAGAGAATGCTGATGATCCTCGGCACCAATCCAATGCACAAGAACCAAAAATGGCCTTAATCATAATTAACAGAAAATTAGTTGATTTCAGAACAATTATCACAAGTTATGGTCAGGAAAAAATTTTATGTACCCACTATCACAATGAACCAGATAAAGGAACAAAAGGGTGCGGAAATCGATAGAAGTCTTTATATTTTATGATAATTATGACTTTCTACACATTCTACTTTTATGCTGCTAGCTTAATCAAGAAACCAAGGCTATGATAACTATCCTTGGGTCCTCCATATATTAGCAAGTTCTTAATATTTATCAAACTGTGTTACTGAAGCACATGGTTCCCCATTATTGATTCAGAAACTACCCACAACTATAAATAATTGATCCAGAACATCTATACCTGAAAAATACCAGACTTTCCTCCAACACCCATGGCCTCCAAATCTATTGCTGTACGAATAGTTTTACTCCAAGGATGCTGTAACAGAGGATTATCGTTTAATACAACTGAAAGCCACATAGTAACCTACTATGATCTATAGACTGCCAAAATCCAAATTAGAATAACAACTTGTTAGCAAAATGAGGCAGATAAATCATAATGATGTGGAGGTAGGTGCCAATTTTATCAAGAATCCATGCAGAAGATACTGCATTTCCAGAAAACCTTTCACAAAAAGCATTTTAAGCAACTGAATCTACAATGTTATGAAGAAATTGAGGTCGGGTGGGGAAGAAGGTGCTGAGAATTGCTAATTAACAAATGAAGCATCTAACCTGAGTTATAAAGCTATGGGCACCATTTAGACCCTCTTCCTCCCCAGTATTCAATAAAAATATGACAGCTTTCTTAAATCCATGAGCCCACTGAGAAACCCCTCGAGCAACTTCCAGCATTACAGCTACACACGAACTGCAATCTCCAGCCCCTCCCCTAGAAAAACCAAACTCATACATTTCAGATTCAGGAGCCAGTAAAATATCCATGCAAGTTCGATATCATAAAACATTTACACCCATAAACATATATCATCTGATAGAAACGTCCAAATCGAGAGCTATAATAACAAAAAATAAAGGAGAAAGAAAAAGAAAGCATACGTTGAGAAAACAGTATCAATGTGAGAAGAGACGAGAATGGCATTATCTTCAGCTTCAGATGCATATTTTGGCAAGATTCTCAAAACGACATGATTAAGATCAGAATAGACAAGCGTTTTCCCTGTAAACAGACCGCTGACCAGACGATTGGCCCCTGACTTCACATGAAAATAATCCAACTCCACATTGACCTCCCAATGTGCCGTTTCCTTAATTTTTTCTGCTACTGCCAATACATACTATGATCGAGAAAAAAAAAACAACGTATTCACAAATCAATTCACTAATTCACAATTGTTACGCTGGTCACTTCTAAAGAAATCAACATTAAACCCAAAATATGCGATACAACAAATTGAATTGGTCGCTACCTGAACCGCAAGTTCAAGGGCGTTGGAGCCAACGGGATGAGGACCGAACTCCGTCAAGGCTTTGACGTGCTTCATCGCTTCCACCTCCGAAAATCCTCGTTTTCCAGCCTGCTCAGCCGTGAGCGGCTGCGGCAAGCTCTGGTACTGGTAGTTGTAGACCGCCCAAGACGAGTAGATCATCAAGCCGAAGAACAAGAACCACGTGGATCCTGATCGTCGAGCAGTTATCGGTCCCATACTGCTCCGTTTTTTCTCTTCAGCCGCATCGCTCCGCTCTCGATCACTCTCCGGCGGCCTCCGCTTAGCCGACGAAGTCGCCTCCTGCCTTCGCCCCATTAAGAAGGCGGGAAATCTCAACAAACCGTTCGAATGGGATCAGAAGAGACGAGAAAACACGGTTACAACGAGAGCCCGTCCCCGTGAGTCGCAGTACAGAGAATTACGACTCGTAAAAGCTGAAGGCACAGTAAAGAGGGTTGACTTTAGCTAAAGTGACGTCATTTTCTTGAATAGATGAAAAATAAATGAAAAAGTTCGTAGCACGATGTCGTTTTGTTAAATCTGAAATCTTATTTAGATTCAGGTATGAGATGAAGCGAGCCCCGCCCAAGATCGACTGGACTTTATCCAAAGAAATCCTTTTACGTGAATAAGTAAATGAGTTGAGCCCAACCCAAGTAGGCCTGAGGCTGACCAGCCTGAGTTCGACGTGATAGGATCATGAAAAGGCCCGAGCCCGACAGGCCTAAGCTGAGCCTTATTTATTATTTTAAAAATAATTAAAAATGATATTATTTTTAACAAAAAAACAGCCCTTTGACACACTTGATTAAGTGCCTGTTTTAATATATTTTTAGGAGGTTAATAAGCACCCTTCTTCACCACAAAAGCATTTTTTATAAAAATGAGTATTTTTTAATAAAATGAAAAATACTTTTTTTAATAAAAATTACTTTTTTTGGTAACAAAAAAACAGCTTTTCAAAAAAGTACTTTTTCAAGTAAATTTTCCATATCAATTAATGAGTCTATTTTTGAGTCTATTTTGTTCTTATAGTTTACACATAATTTTCACAATATCCATAAGTTCATCTTCATGTTTATCTTAGATTTTATATGTTTTAATATTTATTTTTAATATTAATTTTACTTATGTTATAATTCATGTAAAAGATTTGGTTAGATATATTTTCATTTATGTTTGATATGATTTAAAATTACATAATAATTAATAAATTGTGCTTTACATATTGTTTAAATACTTTAAATAATATTTATATGCATAAATAATTTTTATTACAAAATAAAGTATAGTTAAA
>JAOTIZ010000005.1:2618597-2630258 GCA_027123425.1 Erythroxylum panamense
TTTACATATTGTTTAAATACTTTAAATAATATTTATATGCATAAATAATTTTTATTACAAAATAAAGTATAGTTAAAATTAAAAGTATTTTTTATTTTTATGTTGTCAAACAATTTATTGTATGAAGCTCTTTCCAAAAAGTTATTTTTTAAATGATAACCAAATAGTCAACTGACTTCTTAGAAAAACTATACTGATAAAACAAAAGCTCTACTGATATAAGCCCATCCAAACAGGCACTTAATCTAATTAAAATTAAGATTCCTTAATTTAATTCAAATTAGGATATGTTAATCCACTATAATTAGTACAAGTTTACAAAATCCTAAAATTTATGATTTTTTGTGACGTTTGAATTAATTTTCCTTAATCCAATTCAAATTAGGATTTCTTAATCCACTATAATTAGTATATCATTACAAAATCCCAAAATTTATTTTTTTATAACCTGTTTGTTTGAAAATTTTGTGGTGTTAGGACATTAATTTTACATAAGATTAAAAAATTACATAATTATTTATTTTTTATCTAGAGATAAGCCTAAAATGAGATAGATAAAAAAACTTATTATTATTATTGAGGGTGAGTCTTGAAATAGTTGATAAAATTAGTCACGAAAGCAACCCTTTTGTAAAAAATGCAAAAGGAAGGTTGCGTATAATTAAGAGGCTGCGTATAATTAATATCCCTCCAACTCTCGCAAATTAGGGAGTCATGTACATTGGGTTCCTTAACTACTACTACTACTACTACTACTATTATTATTAATGTGACCAAAAAATCCCATACTAACTAAATTTGCAAGTTCAAATGTCTCCTTATTAATAAGTACATCTTCATTTATATAGAGCAAACATATGTATTAGACCCCTTAGATTAGAACAGTAGTTACTACTTAGTTGATATTGTTATTATTGTTATTATTATTAGTATTATTAGTTTTATTATTATTAGTTTTATTTTAATTTAGTATATATTTATATATTTTTTGTTATTTTTATTATTAATTCTATTTAGTATTGTTGATATTTATTATTATTATTAATTCTATTTCATTTATTAATGTATTTATTGTAATTTTAATTACATATAATTTTTCTGTACTAATTTTAGCTTTTATCTGTAACTTGCATCATTCTTATATTGTCTTATTTTTATGTAGGTCTACCGAAAACAATCTCTTTATTATGTAGGGATAAAGTTGCATACTATCAAACCTCCATAAATGTCGTTTCATTGCGATTTGAATTAGGTAATGATGATGACGATATAACGACCTTATGACTATTCTATGTGGCCATTAAGTCTTTGGAGTGATATTTGGTGATGTAAAGTTAAACAAGTGCTTACAAGAATTGGAAGGATAATTTTCCTCATAATTAGGTGCATTAATCTTTTTTTTTATAACTATTAATTAAGAGATGGATTGGATTTAAATGATACTGACAATTTTAATGTTTATTCTTTTTTAAAATTAGTGTGAGCTATGATTTTTATCAAAGCTTAACCTCTTAAATTTAGAAAAATAAAATACCCTAAAAATATATTTTCACCATTTGACTGATCCAAGTATCCAACTAGGCCATAGAATTTGATTTCAACTTTAATCTTCTCATTATAATAATTTTTAAAAAATTATTGGTTTAACTTAAAGTAAAATCAAGTTCGAACTAGTAATTTAATAAAAAAGTTTAAGAATTAAGAATTGTTAAAAATCATAAATCCCTAATTTTGAATTATTTTTATAAAATATTAAACTTAACAAAAAAAGAAGCATGTATTTCTTTTTTCCCAAGGTTTAAAAATATATTCCCCAATTATAGACTTTCCAGTCCAAGAAAAAATGAGAGAAAATATCAATGTTTTAAAAACTTGAACGAAAGTTAAATTAGTGAAATAAGAGATTTAAGATTTAAAAGGTTCAACCAATATTAAAACGTAAAAAAACGATTAAATATTGAAGAAAATTTCAAATTTTCAAAATATAGTTATCAGAAATTGTTCTCATTTATCTAAAAATTTAATATTTAATCAAAAATATTATTAAATAAAAAATAATTGATTTATTTTAATTATAAAAAATTTGATCAAAATTTAACCAAAATAGTTATTAAAGTAAATTAAACAAAACCGAACTGAAAGTTGAAAGGTTCAAGATTTTTACGGTTGAACTGATTAAACTGATTAAATTTTTTAATTATCAAAAAATATTTAAAAGTTAGACTTATGCATAATTTCTTTAAGGTTCAATATTATGACTTCTTTTTTTGTTTTTGGTACATTCCAATTATAGACTTTCAACACACAGAAAAGGTGAGAAAAATACAAGAACCTGTAATTATCATTACCTACCATGTTAGGAATATGTACTCAAAATTATAATATTTCTACAGATAAAAACAAATTATTTCATTTTCAACAATGAAATTCAATTAAAGATTTCGAAAGTTCACACATCAAGAGGCGGTGAGAGATGGAGACACGGTGAAATATTACACCAGAAAGCATTGTTCAAAGTCGAGCATTAGCTCGAAGGCCGACTAAATTAGGATAAGTTGGAATTTAATTGTCAAACTTAAGTACAGATCTGCTCTCTTCTCCGCAAGCTCGAGCTACTTCTTTCAACCCCTTTGTGTTGGGTATTTATGAACTGCTTTCTTGTAATTGAGTTGTCATAATTAAACATATTTACCGTGAGGGTAATAAGAGTGCACATTGGAACAAATGATTTTATATTAAAATAACTTTTTATAAGTTCGAATTAATTAATTAAAACAATAGGGTTAATTATAAAAAGATCTCAAATTTTGCTCAAATTTGTAATTATAGTCCGGAATTCAAAAATTGACATTAAAATTTTTAAATTTCAATTTTTTTAATTCTAGCACGATATTAGTATTTCAGTTTATTTTTTCGACACTCTTACCATTTGTTTTTCAGATTATGTTGTCCCGACACCTTTATGCTGAAAGTACCGAGAGAACGAACTAAAAATGAAAATCTTATTAATATAGTACGTTGTAATGCGAGAGTAGTTTGTGGCGATAAAAGAACAAGCATAAAATAAAAGCTAAGAACGTGAGGAAAGCAAATAGATAATGAAAGGTTGAGGCTCCATAAACTGAGTTAGAGATTTTATTTTTAACAACGATGTCGTTTTATTAATCTTCATTTGATGTGTTAATTTTGATTGACTTATACTAATATTTAGGGCTTTTAGAATATGTGACAAATCATGTTAGCAAACTTAATGTAGACACTAACCTCGTGCTAGAATTGAAAAAAATTGAAAGGTTAAGCAATTTATTGTCATTTTGTAAATTTCGATCTAGAATTGAAAAATTGACAATTTAAGCATTTTATTGTCATTTTTTGAAGTTCAGACTATAATTACAAAATTGAGCAAAGTTTGAGAATTTTTTATAATTAACCCAAAAGAATATTATTTCCATTTAAATAATTTAATGGTTTAATCCAATTATTAGACATAGAAATTAAAACATTATTAGTTAAAACATTTGTATTATATTAGATTTATCATCTTGACCAAACCCAAAATTTTTTACATCAAAATAACATCATTTTTGCTTAAATTATTGTCATCATCACAACACTCAGTTTAAGTCTCGCTGAAATATGGGTCTATTCGTTTTTTATTAAATTAGTTTAGATTAATTAATTAAAATAATATCATTTTCATCTTAAATTTGTTTAAGTCAACTTTGTTCAAACCACCCTCTTTTCACCCGCATGAACATGTGAAAGGCGATCTAATCCAATTTTAACCGTGGAACTTAAAACATCATTGTCTTATATTCAGGGACGGAGCCAGACTCGACTCTAAGGGGGGGCCGGGGGCCAACATCTAAATGCCAAAAAAAATTTTAAGGGGGGCCACTTATATTTATAATTTTAAAAATATTAATTATATAAGTAATTTTAAAAAAAAAATTGAAAGAGGGGGCCATGGCCCCCCTCCCTTATAAAATAGCTCCGTCACTGCTTATATTAGATTAATGATTGAAGATGGTTTATATATAAAGACGTACCTAAAATTTTAATTTTCTATTCAATTAAGTTTTTTTAATTTTTAATTTTCTACTCAAAAGTTATTTTTAATTTTATTTATTTTCATATTTTTTATTTTCTATATATATTTTTAAAATATCTTTATATCACATTTTTTAAAATATTTGTATCACTCTTTTATGGTTATATCTACATGCGAGTCTATCGGAAACAACATTTTTACTATGTAGTGATAAGGTTGTGTACTATCATACCTCTCTAAATTTCGCTTTATTGTGAGATTTCGGATTGAATGTAATGATGAGGACCACGTATTTAAATTTCATATCAAATCATATATTTTCCAGATAATTTTAAACATATAAAGAGTTCATTTATTATTTTTTAAAATTTAAAATAACATCTTTTTCTTTTTGATTAAAGGGAAAGAACAATCGAGATTACAAAACAAGTATGGGGAAGCAACGCCCCGACAAATCCTCTGAGAGGATACTTTGGCACCCAATGGGTGGAGAATCAAAAAAGGTAATGCCGACATTAGAATAGGCGGCGTGAGTGGCAAGCCAGTCTGCACATCTGTTGCTCTCTCGATAAACGTAACGATGAACAACAGACCAATTCTACGTGAGGAGTTCATGGATACCCAAGACAATGGGGTGGGGTGCCATGGAACGAGTTGTGGCGGAAGAAATGAGATGGTATGCTGCTGTAAAATCCAGCTCTAATTCAATCCGGCGGAAGCCCCGGTCCCAAGCCAGCGAAAAACCAGTATAAACCCCCCATAGCTCTGCAGTCATCGGGCTACACCAATAGAGATTATGAGAAAATCCTCCTAGCCAATTGCCGTCTCAGTCACTTAAAATGCCACCTGCTGTAGCCGATCGTTGGGAGGGATGGCTAGCTCCGTCTGTATTGAGCTTGATCCAACCCGGAGGCGGTTTGGTCCATCCAATGAGTTGCTGGTGACGGAGAGGGGGTGCCTGTCCGGTTCTGCCATAAGGTGGACTGGTGTATCTGATCCGCAAAAGAGAAAATGAGAAGGTTAGGTGACAGGGGCCTCGTGAAATGAGCATCAAACAGAGAACTATTCCTCCATTTCCAGAGGAACCAACACGTTGTGTCAAAAATGACGACCCAATCAAGCCCCCGGATGCGCCGCTGGTGACAAAGGTTGGCCAGAAGCCACTGATGAATCGGAATAGAGTAGAGGTCGGGAGAAGGGAGATCCAAAGGCAAAGTGGATCACACTTGGCAAGCGCGGATGCAGTCACGCACAACATGGAGAGGAGATTCCTCATAATGGCAGTGAGGGCACGAGCTGTCGGTCGTCAAGTGCCTGCGAACCCGGTATTGGTTACTAAGAAGTCGTTCCTGCGCCAGTAACCATAAGAATGCCCGGATACGTTATGGACCGGGCCACTGCCACATAGCTGTCCAGAGTGCAGGTGGCGAGTGCTCTGCATGGCCCATCAACATAGAGTAAGTCGAAGCGATGGTGAATAAACCATCATTGGAAACCCCCCAGATAACCTTGTCCGGCCCAAGATGCGGTTTAGGGGGGAAGGTGCCTGCAATAACACGATAGATCGGCAGGGGGAGGTAAAATTGGATTGACTCCCAATTCCAATTGCCTGTGGCCTCCACAAAATGGTGAGTGCTGAGGGTACGGGAGCGCTCAGGTATGGGGTGAGTGGTGTGGGAGAGAAGTGGCCTTAAGCCAGGAAGCTAGGGATCGAGCCAGAAGCGGGTACGAGTGCCATCGCCGAGTCGCCACTGCAAACCTTGAGTAACGATAGGCCATGTGGCCTTGATGCTACACCAGACCATGGAACCACCAGGAGTCGCAATAGAGGAGGGGATATGGGTGGCGTCAAAACGATATTTAGCCGAAAGGGCTTGGACCCAGAGCGTTGTAGGTTTGGTTATCATCGACCAGCCAAGCTTAGCTAAGAAGGCATCGTTCATCTCACGAATTTTCCGAATACCTAAACCCCCAGTGCCTTGGGTTTGCACACCTCTTCCCAGGGGACCAGGTGGATTTTGTCCTTGTCTCGGGATGAGCCTCACAGAAAGTTGTGCATAATTTTTTCCAAGTCGTGACAGAGGCTGCGGGGTAGACGAACGGTCTGCATAGTATAACTCGGGAAAGCCGCCAACACCGACTGGGTCAGGGTGAGGCGGCCGACAAAAGACAGCAGGTGAGTTGACCAGCCGGAAAGACGCTGCTGGACCCTATCGAAGATGTACTGATAAGTTCGCTGACTAACCCGTTGATGCAGTATTGGGACACTAAGATATCGGTCGAGGTCTGTCGTCCTGAGGAAGCCGAGGTCATTACTAAAAGCGTGCTGCAGCTAGAGAGGGACATTTGCGAAAAAATAACACCGAGATTTAGAGGGGCTAACGCGTTGGCCTGATGCCTGGCAGAAGGAGTTCAAAGTGTCTCGAATAACGAGCACTTGGTCCCTGGATGCTTCAGCAAACAGGATGAGGTCGTCCGCAAAGAATAAATGTGAGAGAGGCGGCCCATGTTTGCTCAACGTGATCGGTTTCCAGTGGCCTTGGGTCACCGCTTGAGTAATAGCATGGCCAAGGCGCTCAATGCACAGAACAAAGAGGTAAGGAGAAAGAGGATCCCCCTGTCGGATGCCTCGGGAAGGAGAAAAGGCGTCGTTGAGGTCTCTGTTCTAATTAACTTTGATGGAGACAGTGGTGATACACTTCATGATAAGAGTGATAAGCGACTCCGGAAGACCGACATCAATGAGGGTATCCTGAAGAAAAGCCCACGACAAATGGTTGTAAGCTTTCTCCAGGTCCACTTTAATGGTCATGAGGCCCTTACGACCAGATTTCCGTCTCATGGAGTGGATGACCTCCTGAGTGATAATGATATTGTCAGTAATGAGACGTCCTGGAACAAAACTACACTGCGTAGGAGCAACGAAAGCGTTGAGGTGTGGCTTAAGCCGATTCACAATGATTTTAGAGAGAGCTTTATACAAAACCGAGTAGATGACTATCGGACGAAACTGAGAGATAATGGAGGGTAACGAAGTTTTAGGGAGGAGGACCATAATGGTGCGGTTGAGGGCAGACTCCCACACCTCGTGACGCATAAGGCTCTGGAAAAAACTGGTCAGAGAAGGCTCGAAAGTGTCCCACTGGGATTGGAAGAATAAAGCAGTGAACCCATCAAAACCGGGAGCTTTGTTAGGAGCCATGGAGAAAAAAGACGTCTTAACCTCATCCAGACTAAGTGGACCGATGAGGTCGGTGTGAGTTGGTAACGGAAGGCGAGGGAAAAACCCTCGAATATGCCAGGTGGTGGCCATATGGTCGTCAGAAAGGTAAAGCTCCTGAAGATAGGTGCGAGCAAGGTGTCGGATAGACGGGCCGTCGGAGAGGACATGGCCATTACCGTCAATTAAAGAAACGATTCGTGTCTGACGACATCTTGAGCGGGTGATAGTGTGATAATAGGCAGTATTTCAATCACCCTGGCCTAACCACTGGCTTCGGGAGCGCTAGTGCCAAAGTAATTCTTCTTGGTAGAGGACATGCTCTAAGTCTGTGCGCAGGGAAGCCTCGAGATCCCAGAGAGAGGGAGACTCAGTGTCTTCCAGAGGTTTTTGAAGGCCTTCGAGCCGAGCCATGAGACGCTTTTTACGGTAGAAGATGTTGCCAAAGACATTATCATTCCACTGTTGAAGTTTTTCAGACAAGTTGCGGATTGTGCCACTAAAGTCGGAGGTGGTGGGGGACCAATGATCAGCGACCACTTGGCCAAAACCAGTATGCGTAAGCCAAGCGGATTGAAAGCGGAAGGGCTGGCTCCTCAAATTGGGGGGTTCAGGGGGGGAGAAGGTGATGAGGAGCGGTCGATGATCCGATTTAAGGAAAAGAAGGTGGGTGACTCTAGTGTAGGGAAAAGCCGAAAGCCAAGAAGGGGAACATAAAGCATGATCCAATCGCGTTTGGATATGCCCTCGCCTCCACGCGAATCGAGGCCCGGAGAAGCCGAGGTCTTGAAGGCTACAGTGGTGGATGCAATCGCGAAACTGGGTATTAACAATCGGTAAGAGACGAGAGCTGCCTTGTTTATCGGTACCCTCCAGTTTGGCATTAAAGTCTCCTCCCAGCAACCAAGGAGCAGTGGTGAGGTGAGCCAGGACATAAATGGCAGTAAAGTCAAACTCTAGGCGGTCCCATACAATGGTAGCATGGATGAACCGGCGGTGGGCAAGCCTAATACGGACGTTGACATCTTGTTTCCAGAGAATCCAGATGCCGCCAGAGAAACCTTCAGCTTCAACTCGGAAGGAATGAGCAAATCCTAGGGTCCGAATAACTTTCAGTGCGCACGCTCCGCTAATGCGAGGTTCGACTAGGATCACCAAATGGGGTTGATGAGTACGGAGAAAATCAAGCCAGAGGCTCAATCAACCACAATTGGGCTTAGGTTTTGTTGCCAAGCCTACTCTTTGGTCCTCGTAGGCATTTTGTCTTTACAATCCTGTCCAGCCATTTAACGTCACTGTAGCATTTGGTTAGCGTCTTCAGAGGCGAGGATGGAGGACAAAAACATAAAAGTTCTGTCCTTTATGGTATTTGCTTGCTGTCCTCGCCCATTTTTATTCCGTATTCAGAGGATAAAGATAGAAAATTTTGTTCCTTCCAAGAATGTGGTACAAAAATTCTTGTCCTAAGGACAAAAACAAAATACATAAGAAAATGTCAGAAATACCCCTCCCCTACATAAGTAACTTTTTATTCTTAATTATATTATTAAACTCATCATCATCATCATCATCACATCATTATTATTATTATTAATTATTATTATTATTATTAGAAATTTTAAACTTATTATTATTATTATTGTTATTATTATTATGTATTATTATTATAAATTTTAAACTTATTATTATTATTATTATAAATTTTAAACTTATTATTATTATTATTATTATTATTATTATTAATTTTATTATACAAAATTAATTACCTTATTATTATTATTATTATTGTTATTATTATTATTAATTATTATTATTATGATTTATTATTATTATAAATTTTAAACTTATTATTGTTATTATTAATTATTGTTATTTATTATTGATATCAATTTCTATTTCTGTTTTTAATTTCTGTTCTGTTCTGTACTCAAATTTCTATCTCTACCTCTTCAAGATAGTAATCAAAGGCTACGCACGTTTGGCTGTTTGGGTCCGAATCCAATTGGACAGAATAAATGCTCTTTAAGCACTTGATGCGGGTCAACGAGGGTTAGGTAAGCGACACGTTAGATCCACTAGATGATAAGAAATACTCATATGCTCTCATGTCCAGGCTATGTAAGAAAATCCTCGATACCCATTGGCTAATACGAAGGTCATAGTCAAAATGAGGCTAATGACCAACAACATTCGCTAGCAAGTTTGAAGGATCACCTACTTTCTGTGGTGGTGGTTCCCACTCACAAGTGAAGCCCCATTCCCCGCCAACTCTCACCAACTACCAGGGGCCCCACAATACCTAAAGCACGGAGTTGGTGAATCCCTCTTTTCTCTCTCTAAATCCCCTGTCCTCTTTCTCTACCCAAACCCATTCTTCTACTCCATCTCATGCTCTCCCCACCACCACCTTTAAAGCTCACACTCCCTTCCTCCGCCTATCCTTTTCCCTTCAAACACTTATCACCTCACCCAAACGCAACCACCCACCATCGAAACGCGACCACCGTAAAACCCAACAACCAAACCCAAAGCCGTCCCTTGTTCTCTCAACTCGGTAGAACCGAAACGGTGACCACCATGTCGACCGAAACGGTGCAGCCCGAATCGCCACCCAACTTCTGGGGCTACACGCCGGAGGAGGAATACTACGCGTCTGAAGGTGTGACGAATACCAAGTCCTACTTCGAAACGCCCAACGGGAAGATCTTCACGCAGAGGTTCTTACCCTTGGATCGAAAAGTCAAAGCCTCGGTGTACATGACTCACGGATATGGATCGGACACCGGCTGGCTGTTTCAGAAGATTTGCATCAGCTTTACCACTTGGGGTTACGCTGTCTTCGCCGCCGATCTTCTCGGACATGGCAGATCGGACGGTCTACGTTGCTACTTGGGTAATCTACTAACGTTGACTTAAATTTATGTCCATGTTGCCAACCTCCTCAAATCCTCTGGTCATTAATAATATTCCAATCCTGTTTCAACTTATCTTAATCACTATAGATGTTGCTAACCTCCTTAAATCTTCTGACCATTAATGATATACCAATTCTGTTTCAATCCATCTCAACCATTTATATATATATATATACTATAGTATATAAATAAACGGTTGATATAAATTCAAACAGAATCAATAATGGGCTAAGGGTCACATTCCATTACCAACTCATATGAAAATGTATCTGAATAGGCAGGTGACATGGAGAAGATAGCTGCCACATCATTATCATTCTTCAAGCACGTGCGCTACAGTGAACCGTACAAGGACTTGCCGGCCTTCTTGTTCGGTGAGTCAATGGGGGGTTTAGCAACCCTGCTCATGTACTTCCAATCAGAACCCAACACGTGGACAGGCCTAATGTTCTCGGCCCCGCTTTTTGTGATTCCGGAGCCCATGAAGCCCAGCAAGCTACACCTCTTCATGTACGGCATGTTGTTTGGGCTTGCCGACACATGGGCCGCAATGCCCGACAACAAAATGGTGGGCAAAGCCATCAAAGACCCCGAGAAGCTCAAGATCATCGCTTCGAATCCCAGGAGGTACGCTGGCAAGCCGAGGGTTGGCACCATGAGAGAGCTCGCTAGGATGTGCCAACATGTGCAGAGCAATTTTCACCGTGTCACGGTGCCGTTTTTGACGGCTCACGGCACGGCGGACGGGGTGACGTGCCCGACGTCGTCGCAGTTGTTGTACGACAAGGCATCTAGCGAAGATAAGAGCTTGAAAATTTACGAGGGCATGTACCATTCGCTGATACAAGGTGAACCTGATGATTGCGCCAATGTTGTGTTGAAGGATATGAGGGATTGGATTGATGAAAGGGTTGAGAGGTACGGGTCCAAAAAGGTTATTGAAGTTGAGAATTGAGTGATCCAATGTTCTTTTCTTTTGGAGTTTGATTTCATGGAATCAGTCACAATTTATACTGAAAACACATTCTCAGCATTAAAATGAATAAGATGATTATGGAAAGTTTCTTTTTTCTTTTTTAATGTTGTAATTTGTTTGAAATTATCCAACGGGTTGTTTTTCTTACTGATTGTACCATTCAAACCCGAGCACAAAACTTAAGCCCATAACCAAGTCCGACTCTACTCTGATCCGACCCATTAAAAATTTGGGACGACCAAATCTGTTAGTCCAGTCCAAGTTGAGTTGATCAAATGAATGACAAGTTGTTGTATTCCTTTTGTACTTGCAAAGTCTCATTTGGTAGGTGATTCCTTTGTTGTGCAGCTACATGCATTAAAAGCTAAAGGGCAATAATGGCGGCTATACTAATAATCCAAAACTAATGAATCTTTTAAACAACTAAGGGGGCGCTTGGTTGGGGGAGGGTAATGGGAATAGGAATAGGAATGAATATAGTGAGGAATGGGAATGGATA
>JAOTIZ010000005.1:2631608-2656185 GCA_027123425.1 Erythroxylum panamense
ACAAATAAATTATTTTTATTTTTATTACTAATAAATTATTTTTATTAAAATTTATTTTAATATTTTATATAATATTTATTAATAAAGTATTAATAAAACATTTTATTTTTTAAAATAAATAATTTAAAATTTATTAAATTAATTTTATATATTAAATTAAAATTGTGATTATGCCTAATTAAATGTAAAATGAAATAGAATGTGAAAAATAAATATTCTAAAAAAATAATTCAAAATTTTAATAAAATATAAAATAATTCAAAATTCAAAATTTTAAATTATTTTCATTATTTAACAATAAATTATTATATATAGCTAATTATTTTATATAGAAATAATTAGAATATAATAAAGATATATATAAATTAAAATAGATAAGATATAAAAAACTAAATTAAATAAACTAAAACTGTACAATATAACAATTAACTATTTTGTAAAATTTTAAAAAATTTAAGGACCATTTTATAAATTAAAAATTACTCGAAATAGTAACTGTATTAATCAATATCGATACAATACCATATCAAAACTCAATTCGATATTAAATCTGGTACAGCATCCATAACATGAAGTAAAATCTTCGCAATGATTTTTTTCAATTAAGGCTTTTCAAAAGTTGGATTTTACAAAAAAAAAAATTGAAAGGTCCGATTTATAATATCAATTTAATTTAAGATTTTTAAAAATTTTATTTTAATTAATTCGAATTAGAATAGATCTTGGGTATTCGTTTGACAAAACAAAAAAGTGCACAAAATATCTCTCAAACTCAAAAGGGCAAATCCTAGTCACATAGTGTGAACCCTACACAAAGATCTTCTCCACATGGATTGCTGTTTGTGAAGAATCATTCCCTCTTTGTATACTTTCTTCCTTGACCGTGAAATCCATCGCCAGCTTTTCTTCTGAACCATAGTCTTGGCTTCTTATGAACTGATCACTTAATGTTTTGTGGCCTTTCTCTATCACAGATGGAAGCTGTTGCAATTTTTGCCCTTTTTTGTGAAACGAAACTATATTATAATCATCGGGTCTTAGCCTTTTGTTTTCCATTTTTTGTTTGTTGCATAAAAAAAGGTTTTTTTATGTCATCTCTCCCTGAAAGTTGTTGCCTTGCCTTGTAGCCACCTTATCTCTCTGTCTTTCTCTGTGCCTCTCTCTCTAATGCTTTCTCTTTGAGAACTATAAAGATAGTAGCGTTTTCTTCAAGGGACCTGAGAAGAGATCAAGTGGAGAGATATGGAGGCTGTCCTTCAAACCAGAGGCCTTCTCTCTCTACCAACAAACCCCAAAACCAGAACCTTTTATGCATCAAATGGCTTAAAGCAGAGACTTTTTGCTACAAAGCCCAACACCCTTCCTGGGTTTTCCTTGCCTTCAACTAGTTTCCATAAAGTCCCTAGCTTTGTGTCAAAACCAAGCGGGCTATTCCCAAAAGATAAGAACTTGCATATTTGCAGGGCAGATGCTGCTGCTGCAGCTGATGGGCAGCCTTTATTTGGTGAAGAAACATCTAATGCACCAAAGTTTTTGGGTATTGAGCTCGCCACCTTGAAAAAGATAATTCCTTTGGGGTTAATGTTCTTCTGTATTCTTTTCAATTACACAATCCTTAGAGACACAAAGGATGTTCTGGTTGTGACTGCTAAAGGTAGCAGCGCAGAGATTATACCTTTTTTGAAAACCTGGGTCAATTTGCCTATGGCCATCGGATTCATGTTGTTATACACAAAGTTGGCTGATGTATTGCCAAAGCAGACCCTTTTCTACACCGTGATCGTTCCATTTATTGCCTTCTTCGGGGCTTTTGGGTTTGTTTTGTATCCTCTTAGTCAATATATTCACCCTCAAGCATTTGCTGATAAGCTTCTCAATATGCTAGGACCAAGATTTCTTGGTCCACTTGCTATAATAAGAATCTGGTCTTTCTGTTTGTTCTATGTCATGGCTGAATTGTGGGGAAGTGTGGTGATCTCAGTGCTATTTTGGGGATTTGCAAATCAGGTAATTCTTCCTTTTTAATGATATATAAAGTTTGATCCCCTTAATTGAATTTCTTGATGGTTTTATAGCTTGTGTCTGATCAGATTTTGTATCCTTATCCGGTATATTATACTTTCATTACAGTTAACCATAGACTTCCTGATCTCCGACTTGTGTGTTCGTTCTGACTAACTGCTTAAAATTTGAAGTTCACTGGCTTTCCAATAGTATCAATCTTATTCACTGGATTGGAGTTCCATTCTCTTTTTTGTCAAGAAGCCATTATGTGGTTAATCTTATTTTTACCTTAGTTTGATATGGATAGTTATTTTCTTTTAAAAGGCCTTATGTTCTGAAAATTGAATTTAAGGGTCTGTTTTCATATAAAGACCACTCTGAAATAGGTGAGAGTTGCTTTTATATTCTGAAAATTGTATATCAAAATAATTCATAGTTTCCAATGGTTTCTGTCGGTACAAAGTTAGTCCCATATCTACTCTTACACGTTAGACGTTGTTAGCGATTTACTATGTGCGGTAGCATTCAACAGGGAGGAGCCTTATGTCATCAGATATTCAATGCTACATTGTTTTTATTAATCATCTGTCAATGCTGCTGTCTTTCATCAGTTCTAATTGATCATCTAATGATCGGTTATCTTCTCTTTTAGCATTTTTGGACATCTGCCATACTTTTTTAGTTGTGTAACTGTTCTATGGTCATACTTATACTGTCGCCCAACTCTGAAATCTGTATCATCAATAACTGTGATTCTGCTGAATGCTAAATCTTTTTCTTACACATATGCATGATTGTTGTGCTTCATTGAACTAGGATTACTATGCACATAGTTAGGAGGCAGCTACAAGTTCCAAGCACAACTTTCATGCTTAAATTTTGGCAACTAAAAAGTTGATACTGAAAACATTCGAACTGTTGCATGGACAAAGCTAAATCTTGATATTTTAGAACTTGAAATATTTTTGTATGATTACTATGAATTCAACAAACTTATGTACTGTTGTGAAAAGTAATTTTTTATTTGAACTATCTTATCTATGGTGGGAATTGAATATCAGTTGTTGAAGGCTCCAACTGAATTATTTGTACATGTTTTGTGCAGATAACTACTGTAGAAGAAGCCAAAAGATTCTATCCTCTGTTTGGACTTGGGGCTAATGTTGCTCTTATTTTTTCGGGTCGAACAGTTAAGTATTTTTCTAATTTAAGGAAAAATCTGGGTCCTGGAGTTGATGGCTGGGCCATCTCCCTCAAAGGAATGATGAGCATTGTGGTCGGGATGGGGCTTGCTATCTGCTTCCTTTATTGGTGGGTTAACAGATCTGTTCCTCTACCGACTCGCAGTAAGAAGAAGAAGGTAATTCTCCTCAAATGTTATTTGTGTTGTTTGCTGATGAAATTTAACCACATTTTTTAGTAGCATTTTTAGTCTGATATTAGTTTATGATAACCCCTCTAAAAAATTTTATCCACAGGAAAAGCCAAAGATGAGCACAATGGAAAGCTTAAAATTCCTGGTGTCTTCGAAATACATTAGGGACCTCGCCACTTTGGTGGTTGCATATGGCATTAGCATCAACCTTGTTGAGGTCACCTGGAAATCAAAGCTCAAAGCACAGGTAAACTTGATTTAACTTCTGGCTGTCATTGTTTTCCTCCTTGAGCAACTTTAATTTTCATCGTCTTGTTGCAGTTCCCTAGCCCGAATGAGTACTCTTCCTTTATGGGCGATTTCTCAACCGCCACTGGAGTAGCAACTTTCTCAATGATGCTTCTCAGTCAGTACATATTCAGCAAATATGGATGGGGAGTTGCAGCTGCGATTACACCGACGGTCCTCCTTCTAACTGGAGTTGGTTTCTTCTCTCTGATCTTATTTGGAGATCCTTTTGCACCGGCTCTTATGAAGTTCGGGTTGACTCCCCTTCTTGCTGCTGTATATGTGGGTGCTTTGCAAAACATTTTCAGCAAGAGTGCCAAGTACAGCTTGTTCGACCCTTGCAAAGAAATGGCATACATACCATTGGATGAAGACACTAAGGTTTGGATCTTATGTAACAAACAGAAAGATTATATAGTTTATAGACAACTAGTTACATTCAAAATGCAAATCTTTTTTTATCTTCCAGTTTTGATGTCAGCGTTGTTTGCTCACTCTATTTTTGAAATCCATGGCTGTAGGTTAAGGGGAAGGCAGCTATTGATGTTGTCTGCAACCCACTGGGGAAGTCAGGAGGAGCTCTGATCCAACAGTTTATGATCCTAACTTTTGGATCACTTGCAAATTCAACTCCTTACCTTGCAGGAGTACTGCTGTTCATTGTGCTTTCATGGCTTGGTGCAGCCAGGTCTCTTGATACCCAGTTCAACGCCCTGCGTCATGAAGAAGAACTTGAGAAGGAGATGGAAAGAGCAGCTGTTAAGATTCCTGTAGTTTCTCAAGAAGAAACTGGAAATGGCTCTCTTGCAACTGGTTCTGCATTGAATCCGTCAGCAGGCGACTCAACCAGTAATTCATCCGAAACCTCAACTCCTCGCCAACTTTGAAACAAAGAACCGTCTTCCGGAAAACAACCCTGGCATACTGGAACAATAAGTGAAACTCATTAGGAGCATAAATTAGGTGAATTTGTTTGTTGTAGGATACTATCTTACAGGGCTAATAATAGGTTTAAGGTGGCATGCATGCTACTATTCTTCCGAGTACCTATGTTCCTTGACAGCAGAATTAGTCTGCTGAGAATTCTAGTTTCATGTCTTTGTAGAATCGAATTTGATGATAGAAATTTAGTTCCTTAAATGATTATTCATCTGTTTTGCAAGTATTAAACCTTAGTGAGACTCTTGCAGAACATTAACTTATTGAATTTAAGTACCAAACGAGCTTTGAAAACATGTTGGAACGTTTGAACTTAACAAGAACTGAGTTCGTGAACCCTTATTGAACGTAACTAATATGCAGACCTGCCTGCACAGAATTGTACGTTGGGAATTACATACTGACATTTCAATAAGACAAAGACAAAGACAATGAAACTGAAATTGAATTTATTAACAAAAATAATTATAGACCCAAGTTGTAGAGTGACTAGTGGACCCTGAACTGCAGCTGTGATGCACAAAAAGGAACAAAATATCAAAAGTTCACGTGTAACTTTAAAGCAGCTGTACGGCCTTCATGCATATACCAAAAGAGCCTTGCAAATTTTGGCTTAAGCAAGTTGATGTCACCTTATCACCATACCTGCCCATAACTCCTGTTCGTTTCTGTTCTCTCCAAATTTTAAAAAAAAAAACACTAAGCCACTCGTTTAATCATCATTCATCACCTTAATCAATTGCTTAGGACATATAAATGTCCAACCCCATCAAACCTGGTAAAAGGTTGTCCCTTTACATATCAAATCATAAGAAAGTGATTTGCTTTGATTGGTCATGACCTATCTCGTGATATATCAAAGCATATATCCGTGATTCCCTATGCTTCTACATGTACAATGCATCATTCATCATTTTCTGGGAAAAAAAAGCTGCACTGAAAGCATTTCAGAAGTTCTAATGGACTGTTAGGAATATTCGGCTAATTTACAAGAATATGCACAAAGTGGAGTCATTTCTTCTGTTGAGTTTCTCTGTTAGGAGTTTGTCTGGAGAGTCCTATTAAGCCCATTATGGGAACAAAATCTTTTAATGATGAGTTGGCGTTTTCTGAGAGTGAGAATGAGAGGAACGTTCAGTTTCAAGTCACTTTCTCAGTAGGGTGTGCTTGTATTTATTGATTTTTGTTCTCCTTGTATGACAATAATCCATGATGTACCATTGGAGGGAATATTTGCAGTTAAGGAATCTTGTCATTTATTTCCTTCCATATCACTTACCCTTATTACCTTGCACTACTCACCTCATATGATAAAAATTCTCCATCTTTGTCTTGTCAAGAACCTGTAATCTTTGCTTTTTAAGTGTATATTGAGTAAACTATCGAGTGTACATAAATAGTTTGCAATAATAAGTTTAACGACTGAAAATCAAAGAATCAGCTTAAAATCTACTGAGTTTGGTGTTTGGTAGATTTGTTTTCAACATTGTTTATTATGTTGGAATTGAAATACTTTTCAAAAGAGGTCACAAGTTAATCTGATCACACCAGCTGAACGGTGCTTTAAAAAAAAATCAATCTTCACCAGCAAAGACACTTAAGTGCAAACAGTAAACACCTTTCACAGACCCTTTTGATGTCATCTCCCAATATATCTTTCACACACAACAAAGGCTTTAAAGGGATGGTGAGACAACACACAGAAATGGACAAACTCAAGAAGGGTAAAAGCATGTGCATCCTTTTGATTGTCTCATGTACAGATTATCCTTTCCAAGTCATGTAATATGAACTCATCCTCTATAAAACAAAACCACCTAAAATACTACTACTACACTTGGAGTTCCTATCTCTTAACCATTTCCAGCCTCTGGTTTTAAACATATGAAGAGGCAAACCATGTCTGAATCTGCTGCTTCTCAGGGAAAAACTTCACAGTTTGCTGCAGAATGCTGGTTTGATGATGCATGCATACTAGATATGGACTACTTCGTCAAGACCATAGCAGGGATTAAAGCTAAAGGTGTACGACCAGACCTCGTTGGTTCAATAATAGCTCACTACGCATCAAAATGGTTACCTGACCTCTCTGGTGATGCCATTGACAAGGGACTAACCAATTTTGTGGAGTCGCCGGAGAGTGTCACAGCTTCATGGATGAAGAAAAGGTTCTTTGTTGAGACCCTCGTCGGAATTTTGCCCCCAGAGAAGGATTCAATACCGTGCAACTTCCTTCTCCGACTTTTAAGGACTGCCAACATGGTTGGTGTTGAGCCTACTTACAGAGCTGAGCTCGAGAGGAGGATATCATGGCAACTTGATCAAGCTTCTCTGAAGGAGTTAATGATACCATCATTTAGTCATACTTGTGGGACTTTGTTAGATGTTGAGTTAGTGATACGTTTGGTGAAGAGGTTTGTTCAGATGGATGATGTTACCAAAACTGGTGCTGCCTTAATTAAGGTTGCTAAGCTTGTCGATTGCTACTTAGCAGAAGCTGCTGTTGACGCAAACTTGAGTCTGTCGGAGTTTGTTGCCCTTGCTGGTGCTCTCCCTTGTCATGCTCGAATCACCGATGATGGTTTGTACCGTTCCATTGACACTTATCTTAAGGTAAGTCTATAAGATATGCATTCCATAGTTTATATATGAGACTTTTATCTACCAGTGTCACAGTTCTAGGACTTACTGGCTCAGTTAGTTTCCCAGAAACTACTTTCATCACAACACAGACAAAGAAAAACAAAAAGAATGAATCACTGCACAATTAAGCTCCTGTCAGAATATCTTGACTGGAAAAGTAAATCAACTTTGTTAAATTCTCATAATATAGAACAGTTTTCCTCCCTGAAAAACTGGAGAAATTAAAACCTTCAGGCTCTTGGGTAACAAATAGTTGTCTACTTTATTGGGAAATAGTGAATTAGTGATAAACATAAAATAACTGGGAAGGTAAGACTGAAGAGCACACACCCATACCTTATGGGACCAACAAGTGGGTGGCAGATGCTGTGTTGTAACCACCATGAGAATCCTCACCAGAACAGTGTGGCTTTCGTCAGCAAAAAAAGATTCTTCGGCAGAACAATCCTGATGGTGGGCAGGATTGTACCCACGCAGGGATTACTTGACATGAATGCCCTGTTACATCCATTGTAAAACCACCTAAAAATTCTCCAAAATTCGCCCTTCCCATTGTTTGTATATATATGTTCTTTCAGGCATTGAGTCATATACCTTATCTTCTTTGTTAGATAACTTGTAATGATGATGAACAAAACTTGTATTTCTTCATCCCAGGCACATCCAGGTGTGCCAAAGCAAGAAAGGAAGGGTCTTTGCAGGCTTATTGACAGCAGAAAGCTCTCTCCAGAGGCATCACTCCATGCAGCACAAAACGAACGTTTGCCAGTAAGAGCTGTGATTCAAGTGCTCTTCTCCGAGCAATCCAAGCTCAATCGACACAATGATTGGAGTGGCTCGTTCACTAGAAGCCCCAACTCGGGGCTTGAAGCTCGGTGCCTCTCAAAACGAGAAATGAACGCTCAACAGACGGAGATAAGAAAGCTAAGAGAAGATGTTCTACGACTACAAAGCCAATGCCATGCAATGCAAGTTCAAATGGAAAGGATGGTGGAGAAAAAGAAAGGGTTTTTCAAGTGGAAGAAGCTTGGAATTGTGCATTCATTGAAGAGCGTTGGTGAGAAGATTGAAGAAGAAGGTGATGGGCATGGAGAGATTGGCTATGGAAGACAAACTCCTACTGATATGAAGACTAAGCTTGTGAAAGGAAAGACTCCTGCAAGGTGGAGGAGATCAATGTCTTAATGATCACTAATCTGAAGCTTAAGGACTAATTAGCCCACACCTTGATTAATTAACTAATTAGTTCTAATGTTATTATTGCTAATTGTGTTTATGTTCTTATGTTGTATTCTAAGTTAATAAGGTTGGGTGAGATCTTCTTCCTTTCAACTTAAGCACTAATTTTGGCAATTTCAACTCAATTCTATCTATTTTGACAATTATCTGACAATTTAAAACCTAAAAATAGTTTGAAATTTGTCAAAATTTAATTTTTAAAAATAAATTTCAAACTGAAGTTAATACACAAATCAAGACAGGCAATTGAAGTTTGAACAGGCTTTGCAACCCCCTATTCATGACTTCATTGACTCATAGCTTTTACTACAAATCCCTCATCCTGAAGCAGAAGGCTTGAGCCCACGAAAACTCTTTCTTCTCTTTTTCTTTGGAAGGGAAGCTCAAACCCATTTCATAAAATGGAAAAGTTCTCTGTAATGCTTAACCAATGAGGCCCATATGCTCTGTACTGAGAGATTCTGAATACAAGTTTGTGTTTAAACCACTTTTCAGACATAAGGATCTTGTAAGAACACATCAGCAGAGGATAAAACAGAAAGGGACAAAACTAAACATGTCGTTATAGGCTTATAGCCTCCAACAGTGTCTTAATTGTGGTTTTCAGCTATTTCCATGTTCAGTTTTAGCTTCGTATGTTCCAACTGCTAAAACCTTCCCAAAACCTCATTTCTTAAAGGCAAATGCTCCCCCTCAAAGATGGTTTTATCTGCTAAAGCCTCAAGCTTTCCTGTCCACGCAGACTTCGAATGTTTGAATTCCCATAACCGAGAAGCCATAAACCCCAATAGCACACTTACTTTCTCTTTCAGACCACCAAAGCTCCAATCTTTATGTACTGTAAAAGATTCTCAACGCTCACTCAACATCACCACCACCACAACCATTTCAAGTGCTTCAAGATGTCCAACGAACGCAAGGTTGGTTCAGTTATGCGCTGACGGTAACTTAGAAAAAGCTCTTGGACATTTTGTCTCACTGAGAGAACTTGAGATTCCTATAGAAGAGGAAAGTATTGTTGCTTTGATAAGGTTATGCGAGTACAGGAGAGGGTATGACGAGGGAGATTATGTTTGTAAATATGCGTTCAGTTCGTTGGGGGCTTTGTTAAGCTTGAAGCTTGGAAATGCGTTGTTGAGTATGTTTGTCAGGTTTGGTGAACTGGGTAAGGCTTGGAATGTGTTTGGGAGGATGGCCGATAGGGATTTGTTTTCGTGGAATGTTTTAGTGGGTGGGTATGCAAAAAATGGGGCTTTTGATGAGGCTTTGAGTTTGTATCATAGGATGTTGTGGATTGGTATGAGGCCTGATGTGTATACCTTCCCTTGTGTTTTGAGGAGTTGTGGTGGGGCACAAGATGTCGTTAGAGCTAGGGAGGTTCATGTTCATGTGATTAGATTCGGGTTTGATGTGGATGTTGATGTTGTCAATGCTTTAATAACCATGTATGTTAAATGTGAAGACATAATGTCAGCAAGAATTTTGTTTGATAGAATGCCTATTAGAGATAGGATTTCGTGGAATGCAATGATTTCAGGGTATTTTGAGAATGGAGACTGTTTAAAAGGTTTGGAATTGTTTTTCAAGATGCGAGAGCTCTCTGTTGATCCGGATTTGATGACCATAACTAGTCTGATCTCTGCTTGCGAGCTGCTTGGCGATGGCAAATTGGGGAAGGAAGTTCATGGGTATGTTTCGAGAACAATGTATCGAGGGGATGTTTCAGTTTGTAATTCACTGATTCAGATGTACTCAGCTACTGGGTTTTTGGAGGAAGCAGAAAAGGTGTTCTCTAGAATGGAATCTAGAGATGTTGTATCATGGACAGCGATGATATCAGGCTATGAGGATAATGCTATGCCTGATAAGGCCTTAGAAACTTACGAAACCATGGAGCTTGACCGTGTTATGCCAGATGAGATTACCATAGCCAGCGTGTTATCTGCATGTGCAAGTTTGGGAAAACTAGACATTGGTGTGAAACTTCATGAGCTTGCTAAGAGAACTGGACACATGTCATACACTATTGTTGCCAACTCTCTCATAGACATGTACTCAAAGTGCAAGTGCATTGATAAGGCACTGGAAGTCTACCATCGCATTCCTGACAAGAATGTCATATCCTGGACTTCAATCATGGTTGGACTTCGGATCAATGACAGGAGCCTTGAGGCTTTGATGTACTTTCGACAAATGAGACAGCACTTAACACCAAATTCTGTTACTTTGGTTGCTGCCCTCTCTGCATGTGCTAGAATAGGGGCTTTGATGTGTGGAAAGGAGATTCATGCTCATGCGTTAAAGACTAGAGTAGGTTTCGATAGATATCTATCCAATGCAATTTTAGATATGTATGTGCGGTGTGGAAGAATGCGCCTTGCAAAGAATCAATTTAATTTGGACAAAAATGATGTTGCTGCTTGGAACATTATGTTGGCAGGATTTGCTCAGCGGGGTCAAGGAGCGACTGCATTGAGGTTATTCCTTAGAATGTTGGAGTCTAAGGTAAACCCAGATGACATAACATTCATAGCTCTACTGTGTGCATGTAGTAGATCTGCAATGGTGGATGAAGGTTTGGAGTACTTCAGTAGCATGGAACTGAAATATGATGTCATCCCAAATCTGAAACATTATGCTTGTGTGGTTGATTTGCTTGGCCGTGCAGGCCAGTTGGATGTTGCTCTTGAGCTGATAGAGAAAATGCCTATGGAACCAGATCCAGCCATTTGGGGAGCCTTGTTAAATGCATGTAGGATTCATCGACAAGTTCGGCTTGGGGAACTTGCAGCTCAGCATATTTTCAAAAAAGATACAAAAAGTATTGGATATTATATTCTCTTCTTGAATCTATATGCTGAGAGTGGTAAATGGGATGAAGTTGCAGAAGTAAGAAGGATAATGAAGGATGAAGGTCTGATTGTTGATCCTGGATGTAGTTGGGTAGAGGTGAAGGGAAAAGTTCACGCTTTCCTGAGTGACGATAAATCCCACCCTCAGATAATGGAAACAAATGCAGTGTTAGAGGGGATTTACGAGAAAATGAAAGCAGCTGGTTTCAGTGATCAAGAATACAGCTGCTTGGATGAAATTGAAACTTCAAAAACTGACATTTTTTGCGGGCACAGTGAGCGACAAGCTATTGCATTTGGGCTAATCAATACACCTCCGGGAACGCCTATCTGGATAACAAAGAATCTCTATATGTGTCAAAACTGTCATAGTATTGTCAAGTTCATCTCGAAGGTAGTTCGCAGAGAGATTTCTGTTAGGGACACTGAGCAATTCCATCATTTCAAGGATGGTGCATGTTCCTGTGGTGATCAAGGTTACTGGGGAAGAACTGAGAAGAGAGCTTAAAAACGTAATTCACGGTATTGTTCTTGAAGATGATTCACAAGGAGATCTCTTGTTTGAGACACAGAGCAATGACACAATGGTGGATAGTCGCAAGACAGCAAAAGCAAATTGGATCTCATGGAACTCCGGGCTGCATTTGTGAGAAGCCATCTTCCAACTCTGTGGCACATGACCATTGGTTGGTCATCATTCATAATCAGGTCATGTTCTAAGGTGGATGGGATGATATTAGGCAAGCAGAGGTTTGGTACCACGATAACAATCATAGGTTGCAATAAATTTAGATCATGATAGTACACTGGTTTTCTTTTCCTTACAGACTAGTAAGATTCAGTTGTTCGATTGTGTAGTAGGCAGAAAGAAACCTCTGGTAGAGCACATCCTTCTTCAGGCATTGGGACTGAAAAGCAAGTTACTTGTAAGCTCAATGATAGATTTTGTCTGGAAAAAGTATATGTACAAGTTAAAAAGAGATATATGAAAATTGTTTAATGTCTATCTCCACCTTTTCTCATATGCTGTAGAGTTTAAAAGAGATCACTTGTCGATGAATGTGAATAATTTGTATGCTAGAGATTCTCTTATCAACTTGCTTTTTTCTTACTAGTCCTAGAAAGAATTTTCTCAAATTTCCTTGTTTTTAGTTTCTTTTTTCAATGGATGTTCAAATCCATGAATTAACACCAATTCCACAACTTATGATCATATATCTTCTTTTTTTTAACTTTTGAGGAAAGTGTTAATGAAACATGGAAGAGAGAACTGGAATTATTTGTAACACAACAAGCTGTTATTCAATCTGTCACACCACAGTTGCTTTCAATCACATATGCAAGTTGAACACATGGTACACATTCCTAGATTTCACACTATCATTCAGATCGTTGCTGCCTCTCTAAAAGAATTGATAAAGTAAATATCACATATGTGAAATGACTAAGAGAAGTTGAATTGATAGTATTGAAGTTTTTATATTTTCACTGCTTTCTTGATTGTCTTGAAGGATGACTTAATGAAGCTCATCCCTGCAGCATGTTCCTCATTGCAATCATCATCATCAATCACCAAGGGCTTCTTCTTCCTCATACATTCCACTCCCTTTCTCATACCTAGGATCAATGGAGAAGATGGGATACGCCTCAAGGTTCTACGACTCTCAGACCTTGAAAGTCCTCTTTCATTTCTGTTCTCTATTCTCTCCTTCCTGTCAAACGTCTTACTACTTCCAGCTTCTACTTCATTCCCAACTTCCTCTAGGTTCTCTTGCTCTGTCATAGCTTTGTTGGTTTGCATCTCGACATTTTCTTCCATTCTCCTGCCTTTTTCCTCCTCTCGCTCAGTTTGTGAATGGTTCTCAAAATGCATCTGCCTATCAGCTTTCATTTTGATAGGCAGATTTGCTTCAGTTTGTGGATGGTTCTTGTTTTGCTTTGAAGTATTTGCTTCCTTCTGCGGGAACTTTTCATTTAACTTTGCAATAATTTCATCAGTCCTACATTTTCCATAGCCATTCATGTTTTCTAGTTCGATATCTTCTTCAGCATTCTCTAATAGCATTTGGAGCCACTTCTCCAGATTTCCTTTCCCTCGTTGCCTCCGACTCTCTTCATCTTCCTCTATTTCTTGCTCGCAGATAACAGGGAATTGAATTTTGTTTTTGATTTCTTCTCCGATGTCTAATTCCTTAAGCTTCTCTTGAATCGGGCTTTCTCCTTTTAAGACAACAATAGCCTTGCTGCAGTCATTGTAACTGTCTCCAATGTTACTTTTTTCCTGTAGAAGTTTCTCTTCAATGTCTGCATCTTTTTCATCTTCATTTGCAGATAATCCAGCTTCAGATGCTTTCTGTTCCTCTAAGAGCACTCTCAGCTCCTTGTGTTGAGGTGTTCTTGGTATATTTCCCGGCAAGTAAATAACCGTTTTATTGTCTCTATCTTCAGACAGGGTATCATCCATTCTTGACCTCTTCCTTGCTTGTTCCCATTCAGGTCTAATCTGTTTCTCAAGCTCATCTCTTTGTTTGAATTTCTTGTGGAGTTCTTTCTCTGAGGCATCACAAATTGCCTTCTGTGCTTCAAGCCTTGCCATGAGGGCGTTTGTTGCAGCCTGGTTGAGTCTCACTTGCTCCTTATAAATGACACTCCTGCAAAACACGGATCAGTTATTTGATCATTTCAATCCGTTAAAAGCTATATTTTTTCTTCGATAGATAGATCTTACTGGTGCATAGCATCTCGAATCATCTTCTCTAGCATAGTCCTGTAGGAAGATTGTGCCTCTGCGAGTTTCCTGCACTTTTCTGCTCGTCTCCTGCGTTTTATCAATGCTAATTCCAGGTCCTGAATGGTGAGATTTTCTTCATCATTCATTCTCTTCATATCACTCACTTCGATATCCAACTTCTGTATTTCACCCTGCATCTTTTGAGCTTCTTCTCTTTGCTTGAGAGAGTCTCTAGCCATGACAATTGCTTGATAAGGGTTTGCAACAAAGTCTGGATTCTGATTTTCTTTCAAGACACCAGGCTTTACTTTTCTTGCAGCTAATTAACCAGACCACATAACAAATGCCAAAACCCCAGAATCAACGTCCATGTACAAGTAAGAAAAGAAAGGAAAGCGGAAAGAGATAAGAACATAGAGGCTTCATCACTAACCAACTGGAGGAGAAGGAGGCCTGATCTGCTTATTATAGTCCAATGGTCTGAAAGCTAATGAAGAATCACTAAATTCTCTCCTGGATGTAACAATGGCAGCTGGGGCAAGGCCTAATTGCTCCTTGGATTCAGTGAAATGCTGGGGAAATGAATGCGACTCCACAGTCTGTGAAGCATTCAGTTCTTCATTTTCGCCTTCCGAAAACAAGAACGAAAATGCTCTGTGCCTGCAATACTTGTTCAAACAATAAAGTCATGCATCTTTCACTTTCATTTTTCTTCAAATCAAGTTCTTGAGATGAAGCTGAAATACCTGAAATCAGAGTCGGAAGCAGCAAAGATAGATAAGAACTGGTTGACTGAGATCCCCAACTGACGATCCCACCATGGAACAAGAAACTCCAACTTCTTGTGTTTTCTCTTGTAAACTTGCCACTGTAATATTCTCAGATTACTTGGAACTGTCAGTCCACCCCCTGTAATTTCAATAAGCAAACATCAATTTTACATTCCTGTTAAGAATTTAGAGCTTGAACTAGAATCTTTTTAGTGTTTAAATTATGTACTTTGGCAAGGAAACCAGTGATCGATGTCCCAAGCTAGAGGAGAGGCCTTATCAGCATGAAAATATACAACGTTGCCATAGGAATCAACACGAATTACTGCAGGATCAAATCCAGCATTCCTGAAAAGCAATATCAGTAATAAAAACAGATGAGGAGATGGCGTTACACAGCCTGTATAACTATGAAATATGATCACATCTCCCAATTCATTAAACCAGAGTTGAAACTAGTTACCCCAGGTGGTTGAGCTGCTTCCAAAGGAGACCCGCAAATATTTTCGGCTTCTTTGTTGGTTTTGCTTTAGGGTTAACTACTGGGAACAATTCCTCCATTTCCTTAGCTCTCAACATCTGCAACACAATTTGAAGAGTTTCACTGAATGTTCAAAGCAAGCACAGAGCTACAGGTCACAACAAAAGTCCAAGATCCCAACTTGAGTTTCTTCAGCCATATAACACCGTGTGTTTTGTCATTTTAAAGTAAAAACGCTAATAATCTCCAAATAGGAAAAAACAAAAATTCGCACCCAAAAAAAAATTCCACATAACCCCCCTCTTTTTCTTCCATTTTTCCTGGGAACCAAACAGATCCCGGAAAAGGGTCATCTTTTCTAAGTTTACCTCTTCTTTCTGCATTGGATATGGAGTGAAAGTGAAGGGCGGGCCAGAGCCATAAGCCTCACAGACACCATTTCTACAAAGCTTTGCATAGGCTTTCGGGTACCCAAGTCCCTCGTCGACCACCAAATCTTCTTCGGTAAACGCATAATCCTGCAAAGCCATTGTTACTGCCAACCACTTCAGTTCTCTTCTTCGTTTCTCTTAAATCTATGTTCCTTGAACAGATCCTAGGAAGGAAACTGAGTGTTGTGTTTTGTTTGAACTTTGAAGACAAAGACACAGCCAAGTGGCTAAAGAAATCTAACGGTCGAATTCTTTGTTTCTTTATTGGCTAAGTTGAGGTTCGTTCTTGTGTGGGTCCAATTGAAGATTTTAATTAATGGCCTTTTTGAATTTTGGGAGTTCCACGTCAACCAGATGAACGGTGCATGTAACGGCTAGACTTGGTGGGTCTACTTACTAAGTTTAATTTCTCCTGGTAGTAGGTTGGCAATGAGTGGGATGGATTAAGGATTTGGCTCGACTCATCTCAATCTTTTAAGTTCAAATTTAGTTGAATTTAAGTTACTTAGACTTGTGATTTTTTCGTTTTTTGTGCAACCAGGTATTCCTGTCGGACGTAGAGATTAATCTTATTGTCGTAGAAGCTTTTACTAAGCTATAAATGACTAATCATAAGATGCGCTTCATTTTCATGAGTGGAGGATCAAAATTTAATTGAATTTAAGTTACTTGACTTATGATTTTTTCGTTTTTTGTATAATCAGGTATTCCCATCGAACGCGAAGACTAATCCCGTCGTCACAGAAGCTATCACTTAGCGGTAAATAACTAGCTACGAGATGCACTCTATTTTTATGAATAGAGGATCGAACCCCCCCATTACTTGGTTAAAGAAAGAGATGAGCTGCTACCACGCCACACTTCATAATTAACTTGTGAATTATCACAAAATGATATTATTTTGAAGAAATTTAGTTTAATCTTTAGATCAGATTCACATATTTAAACTCAATTTTATAATCAGGTTTGAGACTGAACTTGAATTTTATCGGACTTGGATAAATTAAATCAAATCTGATTAAATATTTTTTAAAAAGTTAAATTATAACTTTATTTTTTAAAAAAACTGTTTAGTTTATAATTTAAAGTAAAATAAAAAAGACAAACTCAATTCGAAGTCTAAGTAACTCGTACCAAGCCCAAACGTTGTTAAACGATGATGATCATCTTCATCATTGTGGTCTTGACTTTGGTACCAAATCAACTTCAAAAGTCCACTTTAAGCTTTCTCCCCAATTGTCTCTAATGGATTGGACTTTGATAGATTTAGTTTCTTGGACTTCATCGAGTGGGCTATCCAAAAAAAAGGAAGTTATAAATAGGGATGTTAAATTTAAACTAGCCCAGACTAATTTTAGTTAGGATCGATTAAGTCACAAGTCAACAGTCAACCCAATCGGGCCAGGGATCAAGAATGGGTCGAGCTGACCCGGTCCACGACCCTACAATTACTCTAAAAATGACATTATTTTTTTTAAATTTATAGTAACCCTGCTCGCTCGTGGCCCGTCAAGCCAGTCAGCCCATGGTCGACCCTTGGCCCAGCCGGCTATTGACATTCCTAGTTATAGAAAAGAACTTCAAAACCATTGTTTTTTTTCCAAAGAAAATTAGACACCGCTGGTAATACTAATTGGACCATTTTCAATTAGTTACAATAATAATAACAATAATTTAGTGAAAAATTTTAATATTCACAATAACAAGATCAACATTAAAGAGAATTCTTACTAAAATATAAGATTTGGATAGATTTATTAGTATATAGTTTTATCCTAAACTAATAAAGAGGTTGATCACAAACTGCATCGAACTAAAGAAACCCAACTTGACTTAATTAGTATATAGTTTTATCCTAACGTAAGTTTTTTAAAAATTCAATAATATTTAACCTTATTCAGTTATTCTTAATTAAAAATGTGGTTATTTTTAAAATACTGCAAATTGATGTGACCACGACAAGTGGAAGGCATGTAGGCACCTTCTTATTTAGGAGAAGCAAAACGTGGCTTTTGGCAATCCCAAAACAGCCGGATGTATTCACTAACCTTTCAACCCTTTCAAGGGTTGCTTTGTTTCATTTGTCCAATTCCAACTCTATTGGATAGAATATGGTAACTAGAACAAGAAATCTTATGTGTTACTTTATAGTTACTACACTCATCAAGTCAACGTCTATAGCCCTAATCTCATGGAAGATATTTAGGATAAAATTTTAAGAAAAAATGAGATAAATTTAATAAAAAATAATAGTTCAACGACTAAAGAAAAAAAACCAATTAAACAAATTTTAAAAATTAATTTTTCCAAATTTTTTATTTCTAATATTTTAATCCATTACATAAAACTACGTCGTATTACAGCCTAAATGGTTTCAGCTCCTCACTTAAGGCTCTCCCTTTCAGGAGATCTTGAGATCTTGATTTTAAGTCACGTCAAAGGAGAAGAAATAGGAAATGTTCTTATTGATGATCCTCTAGTCCCTTGGACAAAGCTTCTTGATCAGATCAATTACGGACGCCTTACTTCCAACGGCAGTGTGGAAGTTGGAGCTACTAGAAAACCTAAAAATTGATGGGAACCTGATGCTAAGTAGGGAGAAGCCGGTGATCAATCATCAGCTGAACAATTAAGTATGCGAAGACTCCTTGTGTGCAGAAGTGTACAAATTACACAGGAACATAAGAGATCTTGGAGTTTCAGGTTTATTTCCTCTAGGACTCTTGAGGTGAGATCTTAGAATTTATGATTAGTCCGACTAAATCAAGATACCTAATGTAATTAAAAAAAAAAGGTTATAACATTCTATAATGGAACATAAGATGTGAAACAGTCTAACTAACCCACCCACTCGGGTGCTATGGAATGAGATTTGCTGAGAAAAGACCTGTGAGGTTGTTGAGACCTTTCTTTTGGAGATTCCAAAATGTCTTCTTCTTAACAAAAAGCATATGCTTTTCACACCAATCACTACCTTACAGTTTTACATCAGTCCAGACAACTTACCCTATAAGTTGAAATCCAATTAATATTTAATGCATAGCGACAGCCAACAAACGGTCAATCTCATCAATTTGTATACATGTCCACTTGCACTGAACATGACAATCACAACCCCCAAGGCCCAATCATGGATCCTCCCTCCACCACAGTCCCTCTTCTCCACCGTCACCGCTGGTGGTGGCGCCGTCAACTCGGCCTCAAAACGAGCTTCTTCTCCGAACTCTCTGGTGCTGTCGGTGACTTGGGCACTTTCATCCCCATAGTACTAACACTCACTCTAGTGTCCCACTTGGACCTCTCTACTACTCTCATATTCACTTCCGTTTACAACATACTCACAGGCCTGCTCTTTGGTGTTCCTATGCCGGTTCAGCCCATGAAGTCCATCGCCGCCGTCGCTGTCTCTGAACTACCCCACCTAACAACTGCCCAGATCGCCACCGCCGGCATCTGCACCGCCTCCACCCTCCTCATCCTCGGTGCTACGGGCCTCATGTCGTTTCTTTACAAATACCTTCCTCTCCCTGTTGTTCGCGGAATCCAACTCTCACAAGGCCTCTCTTTTGCGTTCTCCGCTATTAAATATATTCGTTATAACCAAGACTTTGTCACTTCCAAGTCCACTTCTCCTCGTTATTGGCTGGGTTTTGATGGTTTGATCCTTGCAATCTCGTGTCTTTTGTTCCTGATTCTCACTACCGGTTCCGGTGGTGGTGGTCACAGCGATGAAGATGATGATGGTGATGCAAGTTCTAGTTCAACGACTTCTCAGCGACGTGTTAGGAAAAGATTGCGTCTTTTATCGTCAATTCCTGCTGCTCTGATCGTGTTCTTACTTGGGTTGGTTTTATGTTTCGTTCGTGAACCTTCAATCATTAAACATCTGAGCTTTGGTCCATCGAAGATAAGCTTGTTGAAGATCACATGGGAAGATTGGAAGACTGGTTTTCTCAGAGGAGCAATCCCACAGATTCCATTATCCATATTGAACTCTGTAATCGCAGTGTGTAAACTGTCCACTGATCTGTTCCCAGAGAGGGAAGTATCAGCAACAAAAGTATCTGTTAGTGTTGGGGTCATGAACTTGGTGGGTTGCTGGTTTGGAGCCATGCCTGTGTGCCACGGTGCAGGGGGGCTCGCAGGGCAGTACAGGTTCGGTGCGAGGAGCGGTGCGTCGGTGGTGTTTTTGGGGATAGGCAAGTTGGTGATTGGGTTGGTGTTTGGAAACTCCTTTGTGAGGATACTGAATCAGTTCCCAATTGGGATTCTTGGGGTACTTTTGTTGTTTGCTGGAATTGAACTGGCTATGGCGTCCAAGGACATGAACACGAAAGAGGAGTCTTTTGTTATGTTGGTGTGTGCCGCTGTTTCACTGACTGGATCTAGCGCTGCTCTAGGATTCGGTTGTGGGATTCTGCTCTATGTTCTTCTGAAATTCAGGAGCATGGAGTGTTCGTGTTTCGGACTGTCCAACATTGAACCTAAGTCACCAATCTAGTGTTGTTACTAGTAACATAACCTCTGATCAATATTACCCTGTTCATAAAATCTCAACCATTTATTACGCGGGACTCACGCGAGATTTACGTGGGACTTACACAAATTTATATAAATAAACGGCTGAGATTTATTGAACACAATAAAACACCATAATATTAATCAGGAGATCTGGACTCGTGTTCCTTAGCATTCCAATGTAGTTAGCACTACCATTAAGTGCTAGTGGAGATGCATCTAATCAGTTAGTATCATTAGCTACCATTTGGCCTATGAGCTAGAAGGAGTGTAATGTCATGCGGCCAGCTTATGTGTTTCTTGAACATTTGCATCTTAAGCCAAGTAATTTCGTAGGGAAATGAAACTGGACAATTTGAAATTTGCATATCAAAGTCTGCAGCATCAAACTTTTGAACGTGAGCTTGTGCCAGGGGAGGCAAGTACCACTTCTCATTTGAACCAAGACTTGTTCGTTGTTGTTACAGATTGTATAGATAAGACTCTGTGACTGTTACAGTGTCTCAAGGCTTGATCATAGTGATTTTATTACCTAATTTAGTAATTAGGTCGTGATCCAAATTCGACCTGACCTGAGATTTGATAATTATAACCGAATGATATCGTTTTTAAAAAAATATCATTTTTAATTTTTTAATTTAAAAGTTTAAAAAAATCGATAAGATTAACCGAATGAAAGTTTAACCTGTCTAGGCCCGATCAAATTTGGGCTCAAATTTAACTATTTCAAACTCAATCAAACTTTAAACAGGCCCAAATTTAACGGGACAATCACGGTCGCTAGTACCATAGGATAGCGTAGGAGACGTTTGGGATTTTTTCTAGCTTCCATAACCACAAGTCATTTGTGTGCCAGCTTGTCCGTAGGCCATTTGAGTGAACAGAGTTTGTAATGTGCTTCTATTTGGAGATTGAGATGAAACATTCTATTTTGAATTTGATCGAATATAATTTAAATTTATTAATTTTAAATTAAATTAATTCAAATTTTTGTAATTAATTATTTGAAGATTTTACTCGCGTTTCGCAGAATAACGTATTAGAAAGTCCAACCCAACATTCTTTCCCCCCTTTTCTAAGTGTAAGTTTTGGACGAGGCTCACGGGCAGTCAAGTTAGTTTTCTAGGACATGTGTATGGGAACAGTAAGATTAGATGATTGACATACCTTCAGGATATGAAAGGACTCCTAAATTGATTAGAGACAAGGAGATTCGGATTTTGCAGCTTATCTGTTACTCACAAATCTGGATTCCATCAAGTATACCCTTTTATTTTTATTGTCGTTTATTTATGTTTTTAATTAAAGTATTTTTTACTTAATAATTTTTTGAGCTAGTTTTACGTTTTCTCTCTGTAACCTGCATCACTCTTATATTGTCTCATTTGCATGTGGATCTACCGGAAACAGTCTCTCTATTATGTCGAAGTAAGGTTGCGTACCATCAGACCTTCTTAGACTTCGTTTCATTGCAGGACTTCAGATTGGTTGTGATGATGATGATAAGTTAAATTTAAATTGACAATTAAATTCAATTGGATTCAAATACTTGCACTAAAGTTGTTTTTTTTCTTTTCTTGGAAACAAAGAGATCTGTAGTCGTTATTCTTTAGATGTGTACTGAGTAAAATTTCAAATTAACGAAATAACTTACATATCACGTCAATCGAGTATTCCACACTAAACAAATTTTGTACGACGGACTCGATCGAGAGAGCGTGAGTAAGTAGATTTGAACATAGAACATTTTGTCCCCATGCTCTCTCCCCACTTCACCAGCTCGACCACTCCATGGGAGTACTTACACTGAGGTCCTAAAACTCAAATCCTAAGTTCATTAAAAATGGAACTTAATTGATTTTAACCAAATTCAAAGTGAATTTAATTTCGATAAAATATAGTATAGTTATTAGACTCTAAATCATATCGATTCAATTTTTTTATAATTAGTTGAATACCAAAATAAAATTTCAAACCCAAAATCAATTTTTAATTCAATTAAGTCTTAATATCAAAATTTAGTCCAATTAAATTAAATCCATTAATTTTAAATTAAGTCAAAATAAGAAATATAAAATTGCGTAAGAGCTTCTGTTCATGATCCTACTCTACTGACTTGCAGTGCTTTGAACTTTGTTACATATCTTACATGTGAACCTATCAACATGTTGCCAGCTTCACTACCGAATGTTGTGAATCAGGCTTCCAACACTTGAAAATCATTAGAATCCTTAGTCATGAATTGGAACCAAAAGCCAAATGTCTTGATTCTTTGTTCCTATCTATAAATCAGGAAGTGACATGACAAACCCTAATAAATGTAACTACAAAGTTAGGAGCTTGACAGGGACTTCCAAGTTTCTGCTACAAGGCTTCCTTTCGTGTAGCTAATGTGAGTCATGAATGTGGCCGGTTCACGTTATCCGTGCAAATTAAAATGAGTCGTGATTCGTGAATGTGGCCGGTTCACGTGATCCATGCAAAATTAAAGCTGTAGAGATGATAATGGATTGTAATTAGACGACGTTATTAATATCATTTTAGTCAATTAACTATTTAATTATTAAACAAAACGACAGTTGTTTTATCCAAATTAACTTGAATTGGTCGTTTAAAACTTGAACATGGTTTAAAATATAATTAATCTAATATTAACTTGTTAAATTTGGGTCGAATCAATTTAAATTATCAACCATATACCATGGCTAGGTTGTATCCTCCATTAATAACTAATCAAATAAAGATTTTATTAGGGTTCGATAATGAATTAATGTAGATCGCTTATGATTTAAACACAAACAAGTTTTTTTAATTTAGTTTGAATTTGGTCGATTTGGTTTGGATTGAGCTAGACAAAATTTACAGAGCTTTGGCCTAATTTGAAATCCGATTAACTTAAACTTTTACTTGTTAATTCAAGTTTGACCAATTTTAGATTTATTTATCATCCTTAATTTTTATCACAAGTGCACTTGTGAATGTGAATGTGAATGACGTTGGGCTGAATCACGTTCAGGCTCTCTTAGCTCAAGCTTGACCTGAAAATAAAATCAACAATTTCGGGTTAGACTTAAAAACTATATAAAATTGTAAAATTAAATTTATTAATTAAAAAAGAAATTAAACTTGAGTTCAAATCGAATTATTAAGTCTAAAGCTTGAGCACGATTTAAAAATTAGTGAAATTAAACCGAATCTTTTAACTTTAGATAGGCATCGGACTAAATTGCCATCTCTACGTTTGAAGTTCCATCCTCCGATTTTCCAAGTTCTAACTACCTATTTAATCTTAGGTTATGTTTGGCTGAGATTTTATTAATGAAATGAAATATAATATAATATTATTCTATCGTTTAGGATGAAGATTTATGATGAATAGAATGAGATGGAATAGAAAAGGATGTTTCATATTCAATCTCATTCCATTTTAAACTGTAAAAATGAAAAACTTCCGGTTTGAAGTGTTTAGGATGAAATGTAAATTGATAAACAACTTTACATTATATTATATTATAAACCCTTCATTTAAACAATATTTTACTATATTATATTATGAATCTTTTCATCCCTCTCAAACAATAATTTTTTAATATTATATTTATTTATAGTTAATTTTATTACGAATCATCTCATTAAAAAACTTAGGACCCATCAAACATACCCTTAATTAAAAAGATACGACTCTTGTTGGAACTCTTTTAAGCCCTGTTTGGTTGGATGTTAATCAATGGAACGGAATGGAGTGGAATAAAACAGAACGGAACGATTTATAATAGAATGGAATGTAATGTAGTAAAAAGTTATTTGGGAGGAATGAAAAGGTTCATAATGTAATATAATTAAATGTTGTTCGGAAGATAGATGGAATTGAATGTAATGTATAATAAATGACTTTTATACCCCTTATAATAAAATGGTAGTTGCAGGAAGTTTATTATTTTCTTATTAATTATATAAAAATATTAGTATTAATTATTTAATATATTTTACTTTATTTTATGTGATTTATATTTAAAAATAATTTATTTATATTTTTATTTATATAAAAATATATACAAACAATTAAAGAATAATTTTTATATTTTTTCTATTTTCATTAATAAAAATTTTATTAAAATTTTATTTTATTATTAATTATATACAATTTATTATTAATTATATAAAAATATTATTATTAATTATTTAATATATTTTATTTTATTTTATTCTATGTGATTTATATATAAAAGTAATTTATTTTTATTTTTATTTATATAGAAATATATACAAACAATTAAAGAATAATTTTTAAATATATTTTCTATTT
>JAOTIZ010000005.1:2666114-2683973 GCA_027123425.1 Erythroxylum panamense
ATTAAAGTACCATAAAGCACAATAAATGCATCTAAATACAATTTAAAGAACATACAATTTAATTCTTACCTAAACAAGCTTCAAGCTTTAAATTCTTCAAGTCTTTAAGCTACTCCAACTCTCTACCCCTCACCAACACCTACGGCCATCACTCCAATACACACACAAATCATCATCTCCACAAGGCTTAAGGTTGGTCTTGGGTGTGAATAAGGGAGAAGCAAGCACGTAAACAAGAGAAATTCTTGTATGGAGGAAGAACTAAATACCAATGAAGGAAAGGGAAGGAAACCTACGGATGAAGGAAATTTCTAACTATCAAAGTGATTTTAAAAATCTTCCCAAGGTGAAGTGTCGTGAATGACTCACCTAAACAAGATAAATATGAACCCCTTTTTAAGAATAAGACTAAGTAGGCAAGTGACATGTGTCACTTGTCACTTGTCCCGGTTTTTTGCACTTTACTGGTCAGTTTCTAAAAACACTGAAATTTCTACTCCAAATTCCAATGGCTCATAGCAAAAATTCCTAAAATCATGTATCCAATTTTTCAGTGCCATTGGACAGTCATTTTTGGTACCGGAAATCAAATCAGTTTGTCACTTGTAAATTTTTCGGTCCGAGAATTTTCTCCAAAAAATTCCAGAAAAATTTCTAAAATTCCCTAAAAATGAAAAACACACAAAAATCCACTCCAATTTGATTTTCAAACACAAATAACACAATTTTCACAATAATTACATATGCCGGAAAATGTCAGGAATGCATGTACAATCATGTGCATATACAAAAATTACAGTTTATGCATATATGGAGGCCATATTAAACATGATCATGTCGAGATACGTTTTCACACTCATATCCCAATCTAAATTATCATTTTACCTTCCCATCGGTGATGGGATGTTACACGAACCTATGATCTTATGGTCATAAATAAACAATTTTTACAAAGCCTTCTCATTGTAATTGTTTTATAAAGAATATATTTGTCCTATTAACTTTTTAAAACTTTATTTTTCTAGATTTGCATCTCCTAATGAAGATATGTAATTTTTTTAAGCTATTACTTTAAAAAAAAATTAATTCTTTTTTATTCAAAAATTATTTTAAAAATTTATTTATTTTTCAGTTTTTTATTCCTTAACCTGCATCATTCTTTTATTTATCACATCTGTATATGGGTTTATTGAAAATAACCTTTCTATTATGTAAGAGTAAAATTGCATACTATCAGACTTCTCTGAAAGAGTAAAATTGTATGTTAATTATCAGACTTCTTTAGACTCTATTTTATTATAAAATTTTAGATTAAGTGGGATGACGACTTCGAGTACAATTATCATAGGTTTGCTATCCAGTAGTTAAAAGTCATCAATCTCTCATTAAATGGATATATTCCATACACGAAACTGCCAGACACTAGTCCGTCCATCTTTGCACTAGTCCCTCTATAGTTTTCATCTTTGCCTAACTCTACCATTCTATGTCTATATATAAAATTTCTGTTTTTCAAAATTTTAAAATTAAATTATTTTAAAAATATATAATTTTTTTTGCTTAAAATTTAAAGATGATATTAAAAAAACAAATACGAAGTCTACATCAAATACTTGCATTTATTTTCTTGTATTTGAAATTATAATAATTTTTAAATGAAGATATACATAGATATATAGTTATAATAACAAAATATTATTTTTATAAAAATAAATAATTATTATATAATATAAATGTTAGATCATTTAAAAATATTAAAACAACCCTTAAAAGATAAAAAATTCTTTTTGTTGGATCTTCTAATTTATAGATGAAAAAGAGATAATTAATGAAATGACAAAAATATTATTAGCGTAATAATAACAAAAATATTATTTTTATAAAATAAAATTTTCTTTATTTAATAATTTAGTCAATAATATGTAAATATTATTATCATCATTATGATCACATCTAAGCCGAAGTCCTGCAATAAAATGAGGTCTGAAAAAATCTGATAATTCGTAGCTTTACTCTTAAATAATAAAAAGACTGTTTTCGATGAACCCACGTACTCATGCGACAAAATGATGAAGATATTTTTTATAAAAGAGTCACATGTATAAATATATACACACATATACATAGCAACTCATTTCTATACTCAAAATGACTATTACTAATCTTTCTTTCCATTGTTGAACATAGACTGCATGCATCTCTCTCTGCAGAGAAACTGATTACTCCGACATTGTTTGGAAGTAGTAGTTCTTTTGAGTATCAAATGGAAAGTCGTGTTCTTTGTAGAGAAAGTGGTAGTTCAGGTAGAGGCAGCTCTTCTATATGGAGGAGGAACCGTGATGCTGATGTGTTTTCACGTTCTTATAGACAACAAGATGATGATGAAGAAGCTCTGAAATGGGCTGCACTTGAAAAACTCCCTACCTATGATCGTTTGAGGAGAGGTATATTGACTACTTCGAGTGGTGAAGCCAATGAGGTCGATATCGAAAGGCTTGGATTGCAAGAAAGGAACGTTTTGTTGGGGAGATTGGTGAAAGAAGCTGAAGAGGATCACGAGAAGATCTTGTTGAAGCTCAAAAGGCGTATTGACAGGTTAACTCTAACCATGTTTTTATACCCAGAGAATGTTTCCTTGAAATTTTCCGTTTTAATGCTGAATATTGATTATTCTTTCTGTAAATGAAGTACCCTTTTCGTGGTTTTACAGGGTTGGAATTGTTATCCCTACAATTGAAGTAAGATTTGAGCATGTGAATGTTGAAGCAGAAGCTTATGTAGGAAGCAGAGCTTTGCCTACCTTGTTTAACTTCTCTGTCAATATGCTAGAGGTAATGACCTGCAACTACAGGCTAATTAATGTTTAGCTTCTTGGCTTATTGTGAGGCTTTGTTGTTTCATTTGCCAGGGTTTCCTGAACTATCTTCATATTCTTTCAAGTAGAAAGAAGCAACTGAGCATCCTCACGGATGTTAGTGGTATCATCAGACCATCAAGGTGAGATCTTCAGAATCCAAAATCCTGATTGGTTACGTAACACAACTCCTGACCCAGAGATTAAGATAACCATAAACAAGAAAATAGCTACTTAAGAAGTTGATTGGTATTCTTTTTATTTCGATACGGATTGTGATTCTGACCTCCCATGTGGGATCTCACATTAAATGTCTTGAACATGAAACAGAATGACATTGCTCCTAGGTCCTCCATGTTCTGGGAAGACGACACTTTTGTTGGCTTTGGCAGGAAAACTTGATTCCTCTTTAAAGGTGATAATGAAAGAGATTTGCTCCACTTTTTGGTTCTAATAATTGTTTCAGAAGTTCAAAAGTCTGTCTTTCAGTTTTCAGGGAAGGTGACATATAACGGTCATCAAATGAATGAATTTGTACCCCAAAGAACTGCTGCATATATCAGTCAACATGATGTCCATATAGGGGAAATGACTGTAAGAGAAACCTTGACATTTTCTGCAAGATGCCTAGGAATTGGAAGCCGCTATGGTAATTGTTAAGAGTTTCCTGAAACTGTAACTTGGATCAACTTAATCTGATTAACTTCTCTGGCTATTAACAGACATGTTAGCAGAGTTATCCAGAAGAGAGAAAGATGCAAACATTAAACCTGATCCTGATATCGATGTGTTCATGAAGGTAAAGAAAGCGTTCTCTTCCTGGAAAGAAATTCTACACCTTGTTGATGAGGGGGTGGTTAATTATTATGAACAGGACCAGTTTCATACTTTGTGTTAATAGTTCTCGTCATGACTGCAATTTGTCTTTCACGTTCAAGTAGAATTGCTTCAGAGATTCCAGTGCCAAAAGAGTTGCAGATTGTGATTGATATTGTCTGTCATGTTTGCTGTTACAGTCAGTAGCAATAGAAGGGCAGGAGGCCAACGTGATCACAGATTATATCATCAAGGTGATTTTCAATGGAAGTTGCTTAAATACTTGTTACAATTATCAAGAACTATACGTACTAATCAGAACCTGCCCCGTACTGGTTACTGCTTTTCAATTCTTAAATTTCAGGTTCTGGGGTTAGATACCTGTGCAGATACAATGTTAGGGGATGGAATGCTTAGGGGGATTTCGGGAGGACAAAGGAAGCGTGTTACAGCAGGTAAACTAACTTTGTTGGTCCTCTACTGGTACTTGAATGAGGTGAGTGAAAGTATCTGGCATTATTGTAGGTGAGATGCTGGTTGGACCAGCACTGGCATTGTTTATGGATGAGATATCTACTGGCTTGGATAGCTCCACCACTTACCAAATTGTCAACTCTCTCAAGCATTATGTTCATATTATGAAGGAAACTGCTGTCATCTCTCTACTTCAGCCAGCTCCAGAGACTTATGAGCTCTTTGACGATCTAATTCTGCTCTCAGATGGCCAGATAGTGTATCAAGGAACACGTGAACATGTGCTCGAGTTTTTTGAACAAATGGGCTTCAAATGTCCTGAAAGAAAAGGCGTGGCTGATTTTCTGCAAGAAGTTAGCACATTCAAAATGCTTGGACTTCTGTTGTTTCATTTACATGAACTGAAAGATGGTCTCACAACAAATAGTGAGTTCTTTAAATTGTTTCCTAAAGATGATCATATCATTGCAGGTGACCTCAAGAAAAGATCAGGGGCAATATTGGGCATGTAGAAACACGGCTTACAGGTATGTCACAGTCAAGGAATTTGCTGAGGCATTCCAATCATTCCATATTGGAAGGGGACTCACAGAAGAGCTTGCCACTCCATTTGATAAGGTCAACAGCCACCCAGCTGCTTTGACGGTTAAAAGATATGGTGTTAATAAGAAAGAGCTACTTAAAGCCTGCTTCTCAAGACAATTTTTGCTCATGAAGAGGAACTCTTTTGTGTATATCTTCAAGTGCATGCAAGTGGGTCTCAATTTTTAACCAAACTGTTGTCTTGTTCAGTATTTTCATATGGTCTCAGACTTACAACGTTACTTGTATTTGTGATATTCAGCTGGTACTGATGTCAGTGATCACAATGACACTCTTCCTACGGAGCGAAATGAGCCGAGATTCAGTTGTCAGTGGAGGCATTTACGTTGGTGCTCTGTGTTTCATTGTGATTCTTGTCATGTTCAATGGTCTGGCAGAGATTTCCATGACAATTGCAAAGCTTCCTGTATTTTTCAAGCAAAGAGACCTCTCATTGTTCCCTGCATGGGCCTATGCTCTTCCCACCTGGATCCTTCAAATTCCTATCACGTTGATAGAGGTTGCAATTCTGGTATTTACCACTTACTGGGTCATTGGATTTGATCCAAATGTTGTAAGGTAAAAAAAATGGAACCAATATGTCTTAAAGAATTAACGTAGGAGATAATGCAGTTGATATATAAAGATCATACGATTCTGCAGGTTGTTTAAGCTTTACCTTGTGCTGTTAGCTCTGAACCAGATGGCTTCTGCATTATTCCGAGCCATTGCTGCATTTGGTAGGAACATGGTTGTTGCTAACACTTTTGGCTCATTATTCCTGCTCGTATACTTCACTTTAGGTGGCTTTGTCCTATCACGAGGTATGACTAGAACATGAGTTTTAGCTATGATACTAATCTCACGCGATATATAAACATTAACATGCCTTTTTTTTGTTCTGTCTTCTGTTTCATGCTAAAGATAACATAAAGAAATGGTGGATCTGGGGCTACTGGATTTCTCCAATGATGTATGGACAGAATGCAGTTGTGATAAACGAGTTTCTTGGACATAGTTGGAGTCATGTAAATACTGGAAGCGCGTAGTTCTATGTTTCTTTGTATGTCTGATTCTTTTTCTGCTTATCTTTTTCTTGTTTCTGATATCCAAGGTTCTTCCAAACTCGAAGGAATCTTTAGGAGTGGAAGTTCTGAAGTCTCGAGGGTTCTTCACTGAAGGATATTGGTATTGGATAGGAACAGCCGCATTGCTTGGTTATGTACTAGTATTCAACCTTTTGTACACCTGGGCTCTCACCTTCCTGGACCGTAAATATGCCTGTCCTCCTCATTTATTTGGTTGATGAAGTGGAAAAAGGTCAATGTTTTGATGTATATAATGTTTTGCAGCATTTGAAAAGCCTCAGGCTGTTATAGCAGAACCCCAAAGCGCGAAACCTGGAGGAGCTACTCCTTTGGTGGATGGAGGAAGCAGATCAGGTCTGCCGATTGGTGACAAACTCATGTACATTGCTTTTACGTATTGTCTTGATTTCTGTGTGTTCTAAGTACCAATTTCAATCTGACACAGACAACGGAAGTGATGTTTTGAGAAGCAAGTCAATTGAATCTTCACCTAAGAAGAGAAAGGGAATGGTTCTTCCATTTGAGCCACATTCAATCATCTTCAATGAGATTATGTACTCTGTCGACATGCCACAGGTAAGGGAGAGTTTTCTGAGAGAAGGTACTGCTCTTTTCCATTATGAGAAACTCAGTTTTCAGTTGGAAACTCTGTAGGGGATGAAAAACCAGGGTGTCCAAGAAGATCGGTTGGTACTTTTGAGGGGGGTGAGTGGGGCTTTTAGACCTGGTGTTCTCACAGCTCTCATGGGTGTTAGTGGTGCTGGTAAAACTACCCTGATGGATGTGTTGGCCGGAAGGAAAACTGGTGGATATATTGAAGGGAGCATTATGGTATCAGGATATCCGAAGAAGCAAGAAACATTTGCTAGAATTTCAGGATATTGCGAGCAAAATGACATCCACTCTCCACAAGTTTCTGTTTACGAGTCCTTATTGTATTCAGCTTGGCTTCGTCTACCTCGTGAAGTGGATATCGAAACCAGAAAGGTAAAATATCAGTCAGCTGTTTCAATGTTTCCTTTTCGTTAATACATCTCAACCGATAAAAGTGGCATCTGTCACTCCAAGTTTTATAGAAGCCATTAGTAGTAACATAAATATCAGAAGTTTCATATCCAGCAATTGTGTGCAGATGTTCATTAAGGAAGTCATGGAACTCGTTGAACTGGATTCCCTGAGGCAATCATTAGTTGGTTTACCTGGTGTAAACGGTTTGTCCATAGAGCAGCGCAAGAGACTCACAGTTGCTGTTGAGCTAGTGGCAAACCCATCAATTATTTTTATGGATGAGCCAACTTCAGGGCTAGATGCTAGAGCTGCTGCAATCGTAATGAGAACGGTTCGGAACACGGTGGACACAGGACGAACAGTCGTCTGCACCATCCATCAGCCTAGCATTGACATATTTGAAACGTTTGATGAGGTTATGCACACTAAATCTTCATTATGCTTGGATCAGAACAACTGCAGTTGAATGTTTCGTTTTGACACTTTGTACATGGAATTGCAGCTATTCCTACTGAAGAGAGGAGGCCAGGAGATATATGTTGGGCCATTAGGCCATCATTCATGCCACTTAATTCAGTACTTTGAGGTGTGCTTTATATACGTTTGCATCGAGAAAGTACTAAAGATTATTACTTTATCTTGCTAATACGTTTGTATCTGGAAATTAAGAGTATTGAAGGAGTGAGCAGAATTAAAGATGGCTATAATCCAGCGACCTGGATGCTCGAAGTTACCAGTGCAGCACAGGAAGCCGCTCTGCGGATTGATTTTGCTGATATATACAAAAATTCTGATCTCTACAGGTAGTTTTACCAAGACAGAAGTCACAGAACAAAACTCTTCAATTCTTTGGTTAAATCAGGTGTATAAGGCACCCTATTTATGTGATTTTCTTGTGGTGTGTGATTCAGGAGAAACTGGGAACTTGTTGAGAATTTAAGCGAGCCAGCTCCTGATTCCAAAGAACTTGACTTCCCAGATCAATACTCGCAGCCATTTCTCATCCAATGTTTGGCATGTTTATGGAAACAACATTTGTCGTATTGGAGAAATCCGCCATATACTGCAGTCAGATTTTTGTCCACAGCATCCATAGGTTTCCTCTTTGGGACAGTGTTTTGGGATCTTGGCTCCAAAGTGTGAGTATTTAACTCAAGAAATAAGGCATTGAACAACTGATTACATTCACCCACTTTTTGATGATGCCATTTTTAATTTCATGACCAAATTGTAGGACCAAAAGACAGGATCTTTTCAATGCTATGGGGTCGATGTACACTGCAATTTTTTTCCTTGGTGTCCTTAATTCAATGTCTGTGCAGCCTGTCGTTGCTGTTGAGCGAACAGTCTTTTACAGAGAAAGAGCTGCTGGGATGTACTCGGCCTTGCCATATGCCATTGGACAAGTAACTATTTCTTCTCACATGCTAAAGATTTCTGCATTTTACTTCCAGGATTCAATAACAAACTTCCTGTTTTTCTGGTAGGTACTGATCGAATTACCTTACATCTTTGTTCAAGCGACAGTATACGCTGTTCTAGTTTATTCAATGATTGGATTCCAATGGACAGCAGCTAAATTCTTTTGGTATTGGTATTTCATGTACCTCACATTTCTGTACTTCACTTTCTATGGCATGATGGCTGTGGCTATTTCACCAAACTACCATGTTGCCTCCATTATTTCTGCTGCATTCTATGGAATGTTTAACCTCTTCTCAGGCTTCCCTATCCCAGAGCCTGTAAGTACATGTTAACATTTATTGTTATTCAAGGTAAAGTTGCTAGCACATCTCATGCAACTTTGTATTTGGTACAACAGAAGATCCCTGTCTGGTGGAAATGGTACTACTGGATCTGTCCTGTAGCTTGGACCCTGAATGGATTGGTTGCATCCCAGTTTGGAGACATAAAGGACACACTTGAAACTGGTGAAACGGTTGAACAATTTGTGAGAAGTTATTTCAATTTTAAGCACGAACTTCTTGGAGCAGTTGCGGTAGTTGTTCTTGGATTTGCTGTCCTTTTTGCTCTCATTTTCGCAGTCTCCATCAAAGTGCTGAATTTCCAGAAAAGATAGGACTTTCTTGGTTATGATTCTACTAAAAGCTGTTTATGGAGGGTTGATAGTTAGAGGGAGGTTGCGCCATGAACTTGTCAAGTATATGTATCTAACCTTCTTGTCAGCTAGAGCAAGGAACCCTTTATAGCAAGGGTTGAAAACTAAGTATAAACTTCCATGACTATTAGGCATTAGCTCTTCAATGTTCGCTTCAACTCTCACAGTTTGTGCATTGATTGGAAGATTGAGTACAAGAAATTCATACCCATAATGGCTTTTATGATTTATAACCAACCATTAATAAGAAACTGAATTTAAACTTTCACTTACATCTCTTCAAATTCCCTCAAAATGAGTCTTCTGCGACGGCTGACCATTCTTCCAAACCTTCAAAGACTCGTCTTTGTATCTTCTGTAACTTCCATCTCTCTGCATCACAACCCTGAAACTTTAAAAGGGTACTCAAAGTTTCTAACTTTCTTTCATTTAATATGCAAACTCAACATGGGCTTTAGCTCCATTACTGTTATGGGATTTGGAAGAACATAGACGTTGAAAAGAATGGTGAAGGTGACGACGTGGGAGAGGAGAAGAAATCAGGCTATCAAAAAATATAAGTGATAAAACTTGAAAAAGGTGATTCTGTTTTCTAATTTCTAATTACTTTTTTTTAATCATGTTATATCATATTTATTTTAGAATATCTAATTTTTAATGATTTTTTCAAGGTATTAATTTAATCTAATTTAATTAAATATTTCTTTTAATTATAAGGTAAAATCCTTCCTTAATTTTTCATAATTAATAAATATGCATTGTAACAGAAAAATTGTCTAAAATTTAGGGGATTATTCCGATTTTTCATCATTCTTGTATCTTTTCTTGGTCTACATTTTCTTTTCTTTCCTTTTTCTTAATCCAATTCTCCAAAATAGAGTACTGAAAACTGGAAGTTGACCACTTCGACCGTTAATACAGTTAATTAGGCCAACATCCTCGTTGATTCTTTCTGTTTTCTTGGTCAAACTCGAAATGCAAGAAACAGCGAAAACCAAGCACATCCATCTTTAATGCCACGTTCATTTGAACTTTTGTTTTCCTCTCAAGAAACAAAAAATGGAAAGCACAGCAAACTTACCATGCAACTGCTAAACAAATGCACTACCATTCCTGTTTAACTCCATCAGACAATATACATTGCTCAATCTGTACAGCTCTTGAGCTAAGAATCTTCAACTTCTTGATACGTTCTCGATGTTCTTGAAGTGATGTACTGAGTTTTTTGGAGCAATGGAGGCTGTTGATCTTTACAGAACAGATAACAGCTTAGACAATGGCAGATCCTCAGCTTGGGGATATGGTGATGCAGATGTTTTCTCTCATTCTACTCGACGTGACGATGACGATGAAGAGGCTCTTAAATGGGCTGCAATGGAGAGGTTGCCTACTTATGATCGTTTGAGAAGAGGCATACTAACTACATCAAAAGGTGAAGCAAATGAAATAGATGTGCAAAAGCTTGGGTTGGAAGAGAGGAAGGTTTTACTTGATAGGTTGGTTAAAGAAGCTGAACAGGATAATGCCAAGTTCTTATTGAAACTCAAGCAACGTATTGACAGGTAAGGATCAGAATATAGTTTTTTGGTTTTTTTTCCTGTCGAAGTGATTCCAATGGATGAGCTTATCAAAGTTTTTAAGTTGCGAGTTGTCGGGTTATACTGTAGTTTTATGGGCTATTGCTGCTGATATGAGCTGCAATTGCAGCAAATTGTGGTAAATGTTCAGCACTGCAATTTAAAACATTGGAAACAAACCAGATCAGCTCTATTCTGAACTTTGAAGATTTAGATATGGTTTAACTTTTTCATTTCTATTTTGCAGAGTTGAAATTAACATTCCTACAATAGAAGTCAGATTTGAGCATCTAAATGTAGAAGCAGAAGTTGAAGTAGGTAGCAGAGCATTGCCATCTTTTTTCAACTTCTCTGTTAGTATTATAGAGGTAACACAATCTGACAGATTGGTCACGCAAAGTGTTTGTTCTACACCTGGTGTTAGCTTATTTATGTATTTAACTTTGGTGCTTCGTTTATTTCATCCTGGAAGAGTCTCCTGATTGGCCTCCATATTCTTTCAAGCAAAAAGAAACGCCTGAACATCCTTAAAGATGTTAGTGGTATCATCAAGCCTTCAAGGTGGGATGATCGGTAGTTGAATTTTGAGTTTATTGGAACTAAATTTCCAGCATCAGATCCAGTTTCTCATTCTGCTTTTGCATTTTTTCTGTTTGTGACAGAATGACATTGCTTTTAGGTCCTCCAAGTTCAGGGAAGACTTCACTGTTCTTGGCTTTAGCTGGAAAACTTGATCCTACCCTTAAGGTTGATATAAAGTGTCATCCATCTTTTTGATACTGATATTTACCTTTTACTCTACTCCTGAATCCTCCTGTTATTCGAGTAACATAGATATATCTGGCAGTTCTCAGGAAAAGTGACTTATAATGGTCATGAGATGAATGAGTTTGTACCCCAAAGAAATGCTGCTTATATCAGCCAACATGATCTCCATTTAGGAGAAATGACTGTAAGGGAAACCTTGGTTTTTTCTGAAAGATGTCAAGGAACTGGAAACCGTTATGGCAAGTTTAACGGCCTACAACCTTAAAAACTTAAGCTTATGTTCATCCAAACTAACTTTCATCATATCTTGGAAATTTGTAGATATGTTGGCAGAATTATCAAGAAGAGAGAAAGCATCTAATATCCAGCCTGACCCTGATCTTGATGTCTTCATGAAGGTGAATAAGACTACAGAAACAGTATGATGGTACATTATAATGCAAGAGATTGGAATGGGGAATATGGAATGAAGAATATTGAAGTCATGAACTTGAATTCAACTTTCAGTTTCAATACATTATTCATTTCCAGATCAAGTTTCATCAATGGTAGTTGATATATATATTTTTTGTCATTTCTGCTGTAACAGGCAGCAGCAGCAAAAGGACAGAAGAGTAATGTGGTCACTGAATATATTCTGAAGGTGAAATCACTAGGGAGTGAATGAAGATAATTCTGCTTCACTGTTTTAATGTCTTTGCTATTCCATTTCTGCAGATTTTGGGGCTTGATATCTGTGCTGATACAATGGTAGGGAATGAAAAGGTCAGGGGAATTTCTGGAGGACAAAAGAAACGTGTCACAACAGGTAAACCAGATGTTTGTAATTCCAAAGAAACATTGAATTCCTAATGTACAACAATATCAGTGTAGGTGAGATGCTGGTTGGACCTGCGAAGGCACTGTTTATGGACGAGATATCTACTGGTTTGGACAGCTCCACAACCTACCAGATTGTTAAATCACTAAGAGAATCAGTTCACATTCTTAAGGGAACTGCACTAATATCCCTACTCCAGCCACCACCAGAGACTTATGAGCTATTTGATGACATTATTCTGCTCTCTGAAGGGCATGTAGTATACCAGGGTCCTCGTGAGCAAGTTCTACAGTTTTTTGGAGAGATGGGCTTCAGGTGTCCAGAAAGAAAAGGAGTTGCTGATTTCTTGCAAGAAGTAAGCTTTGAACTGCCTGTTTCACAAGGATAAAGTAAAAGCTTATGTCTTTTATGTAGTTGGAACTCTTAGAATCAATCTCCATGAATGACTATTGAGATCCTTGCAGGTTACATCAAGGAAAGACCAGGAACAATATTGGCTACGTAGAGATGAGCCTTACAGATTTGTTACAGTGAAGGAGTTCGCTGAGGCATTCCAAGCATTCCATTTGGGGAAGGGACTCAGAGCAGAACTTGCAACTCCATTTGAAAAGGCTAACAGCCACCCGGCTGCTTTGTCAGTTCAGAAATATGGTATTAGCAAGAAAGAGTTAATTCAAGTGTGCTTCTCAAGAGAGTTCTTACTCATGAAGAGGAACTCTTTCGTCTACATCTTCAAGTTTGTGCAAGTAGGACTCAACCACCCAATGCACACTCCATTTTGGCATTTCATTACATTAAAGCAGTAGCTTATAACTATAGTTACATTTTTCAGCTGGTTGTAATGTCTCTGATAATCATGACGCTCTTCCTACGGACTGAGATGCACCGAGATTCGGTGATTAATGGAGGCATTTACGTTGGTGCTCTTTTCTTCATTGTGATCACCGTCATGTTTAATGGTATGGCTGAGATGTCCATGACAATTGCACAGCTTCCTGTGTTTTACAAGCAAAGAGACCTGTTATTCTTTCCTGCATGGGCATATGCTCTTCCAACCTGGATTCTTAAAATCCCTATCACATTCGTAGAGGTTGCTATTTTGGTGTTCACCACCTACTATGTCATTGGATTTGATCCATACGTTGGAAGGTAAAAGTGAAAGTTAAGGAGTTCTGGGATCTTTATCTTTGTACACTACTGTAAAAGGAAATGCTGCTGACTGATATTAAATCTTCTGCAGGTTGTTTAGGCTATATCTAGTGCTGGTAGTTCTGAACCAGATGGCTTCAGGATTGTTTCGAGCTATTGCTTCATTGGGAAGGAATATGATTGTCGCTAACGTGTTTGGATCATTTGTACTTCTGTTGCTTTTCGCATTGGGAGGCTTTGTGCTGTCACGAGGTACTAACGGATTGAGTTCCATCGACTTGAGACACTAATCTGTCAATCAATTTGTGCCATGTGCTTCATTCTTTGTTCAATTTTACAGATGATATGAAGAAATGGTGGATCTGGGGCTACTGGATATCTCCATTGATGTATGGTCAGAATGCAGTTGTGGTTAATGAGTTCCTTGGCCATAGTTGGAGTCATGTAACAACATAATTTTAACTTCTTATTCTTGTGTATCTTCCTCTTACTATTTCACTGAATGTTCAATTCTTTATCATCTTAGGTTCTTCCAAATTCAAGGGAACCATTAGGAGTTGAAGTATTAAAATCTCGTGGCTTCTTCACTGAAGGATACTGGTACTGGATAGGAGTAGGTGCATTGCTTGGATACACACTTTTGTTCAACTTCATATATGTTTTGGCTCTGAGCTTTCTCAAGCGTAAGTCCCTGCAATGGTATGCTTTGTGACATACAAAACTTGTGCTAAGAAGTAATGTTGATAATCTCTTGCAGCATTTGACAGGACTCAGGCTATTTTACCAGAAGATTCCAACAGCAACGAAGCATCTGGTGCAACTGAAGAAGGAGGTGGTGGCACAGCTTTACAATCAACCATAGGTGACAAAGCTCATTTGAAATCCTAATGGTTTTGTTTTAGATACTACAATTTCCTGTCTTCTGAAGATGCATAACGATCACATTTTAATCCGACATGCAGAGATTAGAGATGGAGCAAGTAACAGCAATGGAATGGTTCTTCCATTCGTACCATATTCCATAACATTTGATGAAATTGTATACTCAGTTGCCATGCCACAGGTAAGTCTCCATTGCTTTGTTTCAATGTAACTAGCAGTTAAAACCTACGAATGCAGCGTTTTCTGAGTTGTAGGAGATGAAAGCCCGGGGTGTCTGTGAAGACAAATTGGTACTCCTGAAAGGAGTAAGTGGTGCTTTCAGGCCTGGTATCCTCACAGCTTTAATGGGTGTTAGTGGTGCTGGGAAAACTACTCTGATGGATGTGCTGGCAGGTAGAAAAACTGCTGGATGTATTGAAGGGAACATTAAGATCTCAGGGTACCCAAAGAAGCAAGAAACATTTGCCAGAATCTCTGGCTATTGTGAGCAAAATGACATTCACTCTCCGCATGTTACGGTGTTTGAGTCCTTGGTATTTTCGGCTTGGCTTCGTCTGCCCAGTGATGTGGATAATGGAACCAGAAAGGTACAATAACTCTTTCAGTCTCATTAAGGAGCTTGAGTCAACTACAAGCCATACAGATTTGCACCACTCTTCTGTTAGTGCTTTTGATGAGACTAGCATTATACAAGAAAAGTTTGATCAGCTCATCTAAGCATTATCTGCTTGCAGAGCAGTGTCCTGACAGACCACTATAACTAACACACAGCTCATTTAGTTCTCTTGTGCTAATAATTCTGTGCAGATGTTTATTGAGGAAGTCATGGAGCTTGTAGAACTGACTTCGTTGAGGCACGCATTAGTTGGCTTGCCTGGTGTAACCGGTTTATCAACTGAGCAGCGAAAGCGACTAACTATTGCAGTTGAATTGGTGGCAAACCCATCTATCATTTTCATGGACGAGCCAACTTCAGGTCTTGATGCTAGAGCTGCTGCAATTGTTATGAGGACAGTTAGAAACACAGTGAACACAGGAAGAACGGTGATTTGCACGATCCATCAACCGAGTATCGATATTTTTGAAGCATTTGATGAGGTGAGATGTGCTAATATGCACAGTTTGCGTCAATAACTAGAGTTACATCTACTGTACCTGATATAAATTGTATCACAGCTATTCCTAATGAAACGAGGAGGGCAGGAGATATATGTTGGACCACTAGGCCATAATTCTTGTGAATTGATCAAGTATTTTGAGGTACATTCTTTAAATTTAGTTGAAATGGAAGGTCAAATTGCATTTTTGAAGCCAATGTATGTATATTTCTGATCCAAAGGGGGTCAAAGGAGTCAGTCAAATTAAAGATGCCTACAATCCTGCAACTTGGATGCTTGAAGTTACTAGTGCAGCACAAGAAACAGCTTTGGGCATAGATTTTGCTTGTGTTTATAAGAACTCAGAATTGTACAGGTACAAACGCAAAATTCCTGATCTTTCTTGGCAAAGTATGAGCTTGTTCCCTTTTTGTAGATGAACTCTAGCTTGTGTTTCAGGAGAAACAAGGAACTTATTGAGAATTTAAGCAAGCCTGCTCCTGGTTCCAAGGACCTTCATTTTCCAACTCAGTACTCGCAGCCATTTCTAATCCAATGTACTGCGTGCTTATGGAAGCAACGTTTGATGTATTGGAGAAATCCACCTTACACTGCAGTGAGGTTTTACTTCACAACATTCATTGCCTTGATCTTTGGGACAATGTTTTGGGATATTGGCTCCAAAGTGTGAGTCTTCAATCTGAAAAAAGAAAAGCTAAAGCTTCTGAATAAGTTTGCAGGAATGAAATGGTCTTGATCTGATGTCAAATGTGGTACTTCTCGTGACTAAAATCCGCAGGTCAAAGCGACAGGATCTGTTCAACGCAATGGGATCTATGTATTCTGCTGTTCTCTTCATAGGGGTCAAGAATGCATCCACTGTGCAGCCAGTAGTTGCCATTGAAAGGACCATCTTCTACAGAGAAAGAGCTGCTGGAATGTACTCATCACTGCCATATGCCTTTGGACAAGTATCATTTTCTCAGAATCAAAACTTTCTGCTTTCTCAAACGAAAAGGAACCCAACTTTGTCCTACATTTCATAACAACATTTCAACTTTTGTTGCAGGTACTGATTGAGATTCCTTATGTTTTTGCTCAAGCTGTAGTTTATGGAGCTATAGTCTATTCAATGATTGGATTTGAATGGACGTTGGCTAAGTTCTTCTGGTACCTATATTTCATGTACTTCACATTTTTGTACTACACCTTCTATGGAATGATGATGGTGGCTGTATCCCCAAACTACCACGTTTCTGCCATTATTGCTTCTTCATTTTATGCCCTGTGGAATCTGTTCTGCGGATTCATAATCCCCAAGACAGTAAGTTCATTTAACTCACAATTTTCAGTGAAATGTGTTTGAGATCAATGGAGGTTTTTCTCTTTGACAATTCCCTGCTGCTGCATAACAACAGCAAATGCCTGTCTGGTGGAGTTGGTACTATTGGCTATGCCCTGTAGCTTGGAGCCTGAATGGACTGGTTACATCTCAATTTGCAGACATAACTCGTCCTCTTGAGTCAGGTGAAACAGTCCAACAATTCATAAGAAGCTACTTCGATTTCAGACAAGACTTTCTTGGAGTAGTTGCAGTTGTTGTTCTTGGGTTTACACTCCTTTTCGCACTCACTTTCGGTGTCTCCATCAAATTGTTCAATTACCAGAAGAGATAGGAGTTTCCTTCTTTGTTTAATTTGTAGGATTTCAGGATTACCCATTGGAGATCCTGTCATGTTCTTGTGCTTCCTTGTACAAATTACTTGTAACCCTTTTCAATGATGGTTCTGTAACATCTAAAAATCAATGTCCTACAGTTATTAAATTGGTTTTAGGAAGATAGATGATTGAGAATTGAAGTTTTAGGTATGATGAGTTTCAGTAATCTAATAAAGATGCATAAACATTAAACTCTGTGAAAATACCAATTGGCTATCCAATTTCTGCACTTAGATCCCGTAAGAATTCCTGATAATGAACATTTAAAGTCTTTGTGATTTAATCTTCTTATAGATGTGATTCATTACAAACAAATCAAATTGATTTCTATTACAAATAAATAAAACTCTTATTTCCTATAACACTTTCCTATAATATGTGTATAAATATTGTATATAGCTCAATTTAATTATAATTTAAAAATTATAATCTGAATTTCATATTATCTAGTTCATATAATTTTAAAAAAGTTAACAAAAACAGGCTACATTAAAAAGATTAAAACATTAAAAACTTAGTAAATATAATTAAATGACTGAAATATAAACCAAAATTAAGGGGGCGTTTGGTTTGAGGGTTTGGGAATGAAGGAATGGAATGATTGTAACAAAGAGTGTTTGTTTTGAGGTTTTCAATTCCAAGGGAATGGATTTATTTCATTAAATTTGGAATCTACTAAACCCTCCAAATTGGGTGGGTATCAAATTTTCATTCCAATCTAGTGATTATTATTTATACCCCTCCCCCACATAAGCAATTTTTATTCTTAATTATATTACTCATCATCATCATCATCATCATCATCATCATCATTATTTATAAGTTTTAAACTATTATTTATTATTATTATTATTATTATTATTATTATTATTAATTATTGTTCTTATTATTATTATTATAGATCGG
>JAOTIZ010000005.1:2746604-2757241 GCA_027123425.1 Erythroxylum panamense
CTAACTCTCCCCAACGTCGGGCTAAGTTTTTTGCGACGTCTAACTAACCAAACGACGCTAAACACTTAGTTTTTCCATGACGTCTGCATACAACGTCATTGAATCTTGGCTCCTTTCGTGACGTTTGGGAACACATCACGAAATCCTCCTACATTTCGCAACGTCTACTGGGAAGACGATGCGAAATGCATGTTTTTGTTGTAGTGGGTATTCCAGTGATAATATCGAAAGATTACAACAACGTTCTTGGCAGACAACTTCCTGTTCTTTCGTTGATGAAGCTACATTGTTAGGAAAGTTGTTTTTCTTTTTCAAATTTTTTCGTTTATGTTGAATTTTGTTTAATTACTTGAGTTATTTATTTAGTGTTCTTTCATTATAAGATTATTAAGAAAAATCCTCTGTTGAGATTAGTACAAGGCAGTCGTACTATTGGATGTGAATTCTTTTACGGGTTGTGAGGACAAGGGATAGTATCAAGGGTTGAGTGATGTCGATTTAGTAAAGCTTTGTATAAAACTATTGTCATTAGAGAAATAATTATGATGGGTGAGGGCTCCGCAGACGTAGGCAAGGTGTGTTAAACTGTATTACCAGATTTCGGTGTTGATTTATATTTGTGCGTTTAATTTTTCTAATTTTTTATTGTGCTAAAAATGATTGTGGTAAATTGAAGATTTTTGTGAAACTACTACACCCATGCAATTTTTCAGATCCAATTATTCTTGGAGCTAAGCCTAACTCAACAACTAATCAATTGAACATGATTCACTGAATTTGGGTAATAGTGGACCAAGTAAAAAAAAAACCAACTCTAATTGTAAGGTATGGAACTTGAGTTGCCCATTAAATACAACCAGGACCTGTTAATGTACAACTTTTATAAGTATAGTTGGCATTTGAATTATCAAATTTATATTAAACTCAGATTTAAATTTTAAAAATTTTAAAGTATAGATCAAACTTTATTCTCCGAAAACTTCACCCAAATTGAGCTCTTTAAACCTGACAGAGCGTCGGGCTTTGTTTTTCAAGTTACTTAAAAAATTGTGGACTGGTTGTCAGGATCATACAGTGAGAAGCATCAAATTACCATATGATTTATGAGACCCTTGGCCGGCAAAAATCTATTTTTCATATCTAAAGCATCTGTCATCTGCCGCTTTGCAATCACCAAGTACTATAATCACTACACGTCAAAGCACTACACGTCGAAGCAATGTTATGTCCACTCTTACCAATAATACATCAAGAAACGTTGGAAAGAAAAGAATCATGGGGTCTGAAGGTCATCATCTTAGTGTTCCAATCATAGATTTCTCCAAGTCAAGCCTGAATCCTGGAACTCCAGAATGGGACGTGATCAAATCTCAAGTTCTCAAAGCTGACGAAGATTATGGTTGCTTCTTAGCTTTATTCGACAAGCTTGGTCCTGAGGTTAGAAAGGGAATGACAAACGAACTAAAGCATCTCTTTGATCTACCAACCGAAACCAAAATGCTAAATCTCCACAAGTTACCATTAAGTGGCTACATAGGACAATTGCCAAATGTTCCCTTGTATGAGAGCCTTGGACTTGGAGATCCCAGCTCTTTGGATAACATCAAAAGCTTCTCAGACATGCTCTGGCCTGAAGGAAGACCAAGTTTCAGGTTCCTTTTGTCTTTTTACAGACCAATTTGTTTTTAACTTTCGGTGTCTTTGAGAATGCTAATACGTCGTATTTCCAGCGAAAATGTGGAGCTGTTTACGAAGCCAGTATTTGAGCTAGAATCTTTGGTGAAGAGGATTGTTCTTCAGAGCTTGGGTGTTGACAAGTACCTGGATGAACTCAAAGACTCGGCCGGCTACAATCTAAGAGTCATGAGATACGGAAAACCCCTAAACGTTGACACGGATGAGCTTGGAATGGTTCCTCACTTCGACAAGAACTTCATCACCATATTGCATAAACTTCAGGGTGATGGCCTGGAGTTAGAAACCAAAGACGGAGAGTGGATCAAGATCAAACCTTCACCTGGCTCGTTCATCGTTTTGTTTGGCGAATCCTTCCATGTAAGTTTACTGAGAATTCTTATAGTAAAAGGTATCAATGTCCTGTACCAAATCTTGTCCATTTTTAACCTGCTAAATTTGGTGGCATCTGAATCATGTAGGCCTGGACAAATGGTCGCCTGCGACCTGCACGTCATCGGGTAGTGATGAATGGAGATCAGCCAAGGTACTCAATGGGGTTGTTTTCAGATGTTAGGGAAGACTACTTGGTGAAAGCCCCAGAAGAGCTTGTGGATGAAGAACACCCTTTGCTATTTAAGCCTTTCAAGTTTAAGGAATTAATAAGCGAAATCGAAAAAGAGGCCAGCGCTAAGGAGGCTAGCACTAGATCCAAGCTTTGCGTGAGTGCTTTTCGTAATGTCTGATCTTATAATGATATATAAAAATATATGCTGTGTAAGGTTTGGCCAGGTCTAGGTGCTTGTGATGTGTGATAGGTGCCCTTCTCTAATAAAATAAAGCATACAACATATACTTCTTCTCTGAAAAAACATGTGTGCTATCATTAATTATTCTTACCATAAATAATAAAATAAAATCTTTCTTATTTAATAATGATAGATATTAATAATTGTGATATTCAATCTTGGAATTAAAGCTTAAATATATATGTTTTTGTAATTCTAAGTCGAAGATAATAAAGCCATTAATAATAATAATAATAATAATAACCAGTCTAATTAATTAGGCCCTCTTGCGTGTGTTTACCTTTTAAAAAATAAACAACATTTGAGAAGTAATCAATTCTAACCGGCATAATTAATTAGGCCTTTATTACTTTAAAATTAGAAATTACACAATTGGAGAAGACGGTGGCTTCCAAAAGGAAGACTATATTTTCTTATTATGTCGATCATTTTGAAGGTCTACATTTGTATGATCGCACAGGATTTCTTGTGCCGAAGACAAAAACAAGAAACACGAGTACAAAATCATAGTATACATGATCAGGATTCAAGGGTGTTTCTAACTTATCAAATAAGATAAAGAGGGATGATTTAAAAGGAAAATTATCTTAGATATTGTTGGACAAATCGCAATAATAATTATGTATACAATCACAAAAGCACCAAAAATTAAAAAAAATGACACAAAAATTTAACTAGGTTCGGCCAATGATACCTATCTCGGGTAAAAATAAAGAGAGAATTTTACTATGAAAAAAACGATACAATATAATCTAATACATCTTAATTTTATTGTGTGTCATAAACCAACCCGGTCTAACCGAACCGGTCCACATCGCGGGGGGCTTCACCCCCCCCCCCCCCCCCTCGAAATCATTGTTGGGCCTAAGCATGTAGCCCAACACTGATTTATGTTTTTTTCCAATTCGGGTCACACCGCAAGCTTATCGAATCAGGCCGTCATTCAGATCCACCAAATTTCAAGACAAAGTAACAACAGATATGATAGATTAAATTTAATTTAAATTTTAAATTAAAGATAAAAATAAGATTTAAAACTAAAAAATGTGAAATATGAAAATATATTTTTGATCATTCTTAATTATTCACATAAAATTAGGTGCCAAATTTTATATTTAAAAATAAAAATTTATTAATTTATTAAAAAATAGTTTTTATATTTTATGTTTTTATTAAAATATAAAACTATTTTTAAATTTAAATTGAAGTTGTTGTCTAATCAATTTAAATTTAAGAGATGACAATTAGTAACAAAGTATGCCATGCTGGGTCTAGACGATTGATGATAAAAAGTGACCCTGAGTAATGAACTTCTCTCAACAAATGTATAATCTGGCTCCACATTTTAAGAAAAGAAAATGTTAGATTGTAGATTGAATATTGATGAAGATATTAAGAATATAAGAAATAGAGATTGATACAAAGTGTCAAATTCTATATCAAAACAAGGAATTAATGTGAAAGTCTTATAAATTTATAAAATGAGAATACTCATTAACTTATAATTAATTATGTTTAAAGATATAAATTTTAAAACCTAAATTATAATTATTGTTGAGTAATCTCAATTTGAGATTTTACACAGAAACAAACGTAACAGTCAAAATTTTCATGCATCTTAAGATGTTTAAATTATGTTCAAGAAATTATTAATATGAATGTGATTAATTCTAAATATATAACTTAAAAAGAATTTTAACATTGTGTTAATTAATATTCTTTTCTAGTCATATTTAGAACTTTAATTAATAACTACTCAAAAATAAGGTATATACAATAAAAATGGATAAATAATTTAATAAAATTCAATTAATTGAGTGTCTTTAGATATTAAGAGTAGCTATTTCCTTATATTAATCAATAACTCAATATAAAATTATTTTTTCTATATATAGAGTAGCTTCTATTTCACTATATTAAGTGCCTATTTATTTCAGCTTTTGGAGAGTGAATAAGTATTTTTTTTCACCGCAAAAGCTGTTTTTAAGAAAAATGAGTGTTTGACTGTAAAATCTAAATTTTTTTTTATAAAAATGATTTTTTTGGAAGCTAAAATACAGCTTTTTGAGAAGCTCAAATTTGGAGCTTTTCAAAAAAGTACTTTTTCAGGCAAATTTTTCAAATCAATTAATGAACTTATTTTTACTCCCTTTATTTTTATGTTTTTACACATAATTCCCTCAATACCGGCAAACACATCTTTACATTTATTTTGAGATTTATATAATATTATTTGACTTTTTAAATGTTTTAATATTTGTTTTTTATATTAGTTTTACTTATATTATAATCCATAAAAAAAATTTGGTTAGATATATTTTATTTATGTTTCATATGGTTTAAAATTATATAATAATTAATATATTGTGATTTAAATATTATTTAATATATTTTAAATAATATTTATATGCATTAAATAATTTTTATTACAAAATAAAATATAGTTAAAATTAAAAGTGTTTTTTATTTTTATGTTGCCAAACAGTCTATTATATGAAGCTCTTTCAAAAAAGCTCTGTTTTAAATGACAGTCGAACAGTCAACTAATTTATTAGAAAAACTCTTCTTAGAAAAGCTCTACTGATAAATGCTCTACTGATATAAGCTCATCCAAACAGGCACTAATTCAAACTATATTAATCTAAAGGGTTCTAAAGTATTTATCAAATTATTTCAAAAACTCTGCTAAATTATATATGAGCTGAAACTTGAAAGCAAGGTGAATTGGTTTTGAGAATTGATAAAAGACAGTGTTTGCTGTCAATTTAACCTAAAACTTGGTGATCAACGATGGCCTCCGGCCAAATCGTATCAGATGAAAGAACAATTCTTCATTTATTAGGCATATTTTATAACCATTTTGATTCTCCAATATAATTTACTTGCACCTCGGATCAATATTTATAAGGTAAAAATATAGTTTAATTCTTTAATTTTTTATTCAAATTTTACTTTAAATTTTAATTCTGCACTAAATAAATCGTAGACCTATAAAATATAGTATATGTGCCCTTTAAACTTTAAGTTATAATTTAATTATATGTCTAATTACATGTTTATATGTTTAATTATAATTTACAAATTTATAATTTATTTAATTATAATTATAATTATAATTTAAGGTGATATAAATACATTTTTAATAAAATAGAAAGACTCAATTAAAACTTTTCCTTATTTATTGCTAACAAAATAAGCGTCTTCACGTATGCTAATATCTTACTCTCACAAGTGACTTGAATTTAGATATGTACGATGCTTTATTATATATTCATTCATTTAATATTTTTAATAAATTGGTTCGAGTATGATCCTTTGAACACCAGATCCTCCATTTATCTCAAATAGATACTTGAAACTGGTAGTTTTCAAAGTTTCAATGTCTCAAGAAGCATCTCAATTTGAGCTGTCGCCGATAACATCTATAACAAGTTAACAACAAACATCATCGTAGCCACAGCATCAGCCGAACTTTTTTGTTCACTTTTGCCAACTCTGACATTTGAATCATCGATACTATGTCGCTTTGCGATCTATCAAAGTTATAAATAAGTTGATACGCGTTAAAGCAACGTTGTATCAACAATACATCAACGACCCTGGAAAGAGTCATGGGGTCTGAAGGCCATCTTAGTCTTCCAACTATAGATTTCTCCAAGTCAAGCCTAAAGCCAGGTACTCCAGAGTGGGATTTAACCAAATCCCAAGTTCTCAAAGCCTGTGAAGATTGTGGTTGCTTCGTTGCTTTATTCGACAAACTTTCTTCAGAGACTAGACAGGGAATGGTAAGTGAACTTAAAGAGCTCTTTGATCTACCTAGGGAAACCAAAATGAAAAATGTCCGGAAAGGAGCTTACAGTGGCTACATAGGACAACTGCCAAATCTTCAGCTGTATGAGAGCCTCGGACTTGGAGATCCATGCTCTTTGGAGAACATCAAAAGCTTCTCCCAAGTGCTCTGGCCTGACGGAAAACCGAGCTTCAGGTTCTTTATTTATAACTTTCTTTTTCACAATCACATCAACCATACAAGTTCTGCTTAAATGAATTTAAGGTTAAAATCAAGTGATAAACTCGATCCAAGTAATCGTTACTAAATTGTTCTCCAAGTGTCGATCGATCACCAGAAAGCTTCAAAATTTTATATTTTGGTGCATGCCTGTTTGACATGCAAATATGATTTCAGCGAGAACGTGGTCTCATTCTCAAAGCCACTACTTGAGCTAGAAGCTATAGCAAAGAGGGTAATTCTTGAGAGCTTAGGAGTTGAGAAGTACTTGGATGAGCTCAACGAGTGGACCAACTACAATCTGAGGGTCATGAAATATGACGAACCCCAAAACGTTGAGAAACACCAGCTTGGATTGGCTGCTCACCTAGACAAGAACACGATTACCATATTGCACCAGCTTCAGGGTGATGGCATAGAGATAGAAGCCAAAGGAGGAGAGTGGATCAAGATCAAAGCTTTACCTGACTCCTTTATCGTCATTATTGGCGAGGCCTTCCATGTAAGTCCGTTACTTATGCTATTAGTTACAATTAGGCGATTATTCATGTAAGGATCTCAATGTCTAAATCCGCTGTACAAATTCACCCAACTTATTTATTCTCAATGGTTAATTTCGAAAATAACAAAATAGAGTTTTAATAATCAACATGTTAGTCGGATTTAACTTTAAAAAATAAGTTAAAATTTTTATTAATTAGATTTAAATTATATAAAAGAATTCAGCTCGATATAATGTATATAAATAATGAATAATCATTTAATTTATAATTTTCTTTCAATATTTATTTTAGATTTATTACTACGTGTATATTATTATTTAAATCATATCAAAATTATGGATTTTTTATAAATATTTATCTAATTTAATTTAATTGTGAATTATGATTAATATTATATATTATTATAAGAGATGTTTTTATTTAAAAGAATATATATTCATTGTAATTTAATAAATGATCTAATAAATAATTAATATTTTGTATAATCACTATTTTTTTCAAATGACTTTATGATATGCACTTAAATTTAAGAGTTTTATAATATATCTAGTTTAGATTTAGAAATATTCATTCTATGGGTCAAGTTAAATATGAACTTAGTTATTTACAAAATAATTTTTAAATATTTTTTTCAATTTAGTATCAAATTTTGTAAAGTTTGCACTTTAGTAGCTAACTTTTTAAAATTCTTACAAATCAAGTCAAAATGTTATTTTTTAAAAAAAATTCAATTTAGTACAAATTTTGTAAAGTTTTCAACTTAATAACTTTTTTTTAAATTCATACAAATGAGGTCAAAATTTTATTTTTGCTAATGTGGCTAACAAATAGATAATTAAATTAATAATTTTAAAAAGTTTAACGTTAAATTAAAAAAACTCCAAAGGCTAAATACTTTTAAATCAATTATTTCTTTTAAAAAAATTTAATTGGATTTTAGTTATATTTGGCTTAATCCAATATATAAATCTACACAAAGAGTCATTTCTTGTGTTAACTCAAACAAAGTGGTAGAATATGCATAGCAGAGTGAACCTTCCTAAATAGCGTCTGCAAGGTTCTAAACAAGAGACTGCAAAAATTGGTGCATGTTTATATAAGCTAACTATTATGCGTTTTGAATGAATAGGCCTGGACAAACGGTCGTCTGCAGCCTGCATATCATAGGGTGATGATGACTGGAAATCAGCCAAGGTACTCAGTTGGATTGTTTTCAGGTTTTAATGAAGCGTTCTCGGTTAAAGCACCAGAAGAGCTTGTGGACGAAGAACATCCTTTGCTTTTCAAGCCTTTTAAGATTGAGGAATTAGTAAAAAGACTCCAATCAGGAGCTGGCCGGAAATCCAAATATTGCTTGGATGATTTTCGTATTGTGTGATTATATCAGACAGACGCTTGGAGCGGCTTGGAGATATATGTTGCTGTTTTGATTGTTAGCTGTGTCTGTTTTGTGATTTGAGTACAATAAAGCAGATAACTCAATTGCAGTTGTGAAGTACTTTTGATTTCTGTCAGCAACTATTATTGATAATTGATGTATTAATGGGTTATAAGTAGGGTTGTCTATTGTAGGGTTAAGCCTGAAGTACCTATATAACTCAGTTCTCTATCTATAACTCAGTTCTCTGTAACTCAGCTCTAACATGTCCCTTATGTTGAGATTAGCTCCTTTGTTGTCCCATATTGATTGGATTCAACAATTGGAGCAATGTTCTTACCTATATAAGGGGGTTGCTACCTCCTTGTCTAATACACCAAATAAAGTTAAAGATTTGTAGTACAAATTTGACTCTAGTTAAATTCCTCTTTTGAGGTGAGAGTTGGAGAGTTTGTCTTGTGTATTTCTTTGTGAGTGTAATGGTGTATTGGAGGATTGGGTGAGAGGAAAATTGTTGTATGTTGACGATATGTTAGTTACAAGCCTCAACAAAGATCGTATAAAAGATTTGAAGGTTCAGTTAGCTGGAGAGTTTGAAATGAAGGATTTAGGACCAATAAATAAGATTCTACCCGAGACAAAAATAATAGGAAGATTTGGCTTTCTCAGAAGAATTATTTGAAGAAAAGCTTGCGACGCTTTAATATACAAGATTATAAGTCAATGTCTACCCCTCATCCTGTTAATTTTCAGTTACCCTCAAGTATAGCATTGAAGCAAAGAGAAATTAGATGTCTCAAGTACCATATGCATTAGCTGTGGAAAGTTTAATGTTTATTATAATTTACACAAGACCAGACATTACACATGCATGCAGTAGGAGTGATTAGTGGTTACATGAAAAATCCTAGTCGAAAACAGTGGTGGGTTGTAAAGAGGATCCTAAGATATGTTAAAGGGACCTTAGATGCTGCTTTATGTTATAAAGGATATAAATTTATTATCAAAGGATATGTTAATTCTGATTTTTCAGATGGCATTGATAAAAGAAACTCCACTATAAAGGTTATATATTTACAGTTGTAGGAGGAGTTGTGAGCTAGTTGTTTAAACTATAGACAATTGTAGCACTATCTACAATAGAAGTAGGGTATATGACATCTATGTAAGCTTATAAGGAATCAGTCTGGATTAAAAAAAATTTTTGGGGGAGCTTGGGTACTAAAAAGAGAAAATTTCTTTGTATTGTGATAGTCAAAGTACCTTGCATATTGCAAAGAATCCAACTTTTCATTCTAAAACTAAACACATAGGAGTTCAATATCATTTTGCTCGTGAAGTGGTGGAAAATGGAAGTGTGGACATGCAAAAAATTCACACAAAAGATAACCTAGCAAATGCATTGACAAACCCAATCAACATTGATAAATTCATATGGTGTAGATCTTTATATGACTCGGCAGAGACTTAAACACCAGAGAAATGACAAGATAGAAAGAACGATATGTAGATTGATTGATTCTCAATCAAATCTCTAAGCGGGAAATTGTTGGCTTAGATCCCACATTGGTAAAAAGAGAACATAATAGCCTCCATTAAGGCTATATAAGGAATCATATGCTTAAGGTTTTAAACATTCCAAAATCTCTTTCCCATAATCTTGTGTATTAATTCTTGGTGTGGATTGTGAAATTTTCCTCTTGTAATTTTTTTTAATAGTGGAAAGTTTTCACTTTTTTATTGTTCACAGTAATATGGATTATATAAAAATATCATATATTAATGTTCAAATTTAAAATATAACTTTTTTTAAAAAATGTTGCTCTCTAATTTAAGAATCCATAAACATTTGAAGCATCTTAACTTGAAAACAAATTTAAGGTTAAAAGTACCATAACACTACTTGTAATTTAATTGGGGGATTCTGATAGCATAATCACGTAAAGTATTATTTGTCTTCGCATATTTATATTTGAAACTGTTTTATCTATAAGAGCCTTTCATGATCACATTATAAGTTAACTACTTAATATGACACATCATAATGACGATTTTCTTTTTCCATAAAAATATTAATTTAATGTTACATTTTATGATAGTTTGCTGGTACAGACTCAGGCCCATGATAACACTAGGGAGCAACTGTAGCATATCATCACACAACCTCCATTCATTCTTCTCTCACAGAACCTTCCTACAGAAATAGTACATATCTTTCCATCATTAGTTTGTTACGAGTTTGTTATATGTAAAGTTAGTATTAG